>JAVJIF010007718.1:0-199645 GCA_038442645.1 Agave tequilana
TTTTTACAAGAACTTAGTCGACTGGGGAATTTCTCAAGTCGACTATGGGTTAGGTTAGTTGACTATACTTAGAGGTCAAGTCGACTATATAGGTATTTGGTGTGCGTTCAAGGCTTTTAACAATTATTCTAAAAATACACAAAACTACCCAAAATCTTCAACTGAGGTTGAGTAATTATAACTCTGTATAAATGCTTGAGATAAATCTCCAAATGCATCTTTATCACTTTGTTATCCATCATCAAAATCTTTCAATCTTGTAGGCTTCAACATTTAACCATGCACATTGTTGGTTCAAATGTTTGAAAAAACATATTTGATGTTTTCTATATCATATATTTAAGTTTTGGATTTATCAAACCTATTTAGAGCTTATTGTCAAAAACATAGATATTTTATATCATATGTGTATTGGATAATATCCATATACACTATGCTTAAAAAGTGTTTAAAATATCTTATTTTTGTATTTGGAGAAGTTTTGAAAAAATCATTTTTCAAATTAAAGATGGATTTTAAAAATATGGATTTTTATTTAAGGTAGATTTCTATATCACAAAAATGGTTCAAAATGTTTGTAATATGTATTGATTTTTGATCAAACATGTTTGTACATCAAAGTATTTTAATGAACCTATTTTGTAATTTTATGTGATTTTATGGGAATTTATAAGAATTTATTCCTTGCTTTAATCTGAAGATTTGCTGACCAGGTTTTCTGGCGGTCGACCGAGACAGAAGTCGGATCGAGCGGTCGACCGATGTGCATAGAACGTGCACAGCCAGGGCTGGTCGACCGTACGGTCGACCGCCCAGAGAGCTCTGCTCTCTTGATTTTTCCCTGGTCAATCGGCGGTCGTCGACTGGTAGGTCTAGCTCTAGCCCAGGGCACGGTCGATTGGGCAGTCGACCGGTAGGCCCCACGGTCAAAAATTTAACCGTTGGCCGGTCGACCGATAGTAGATTTTTCTGCTCAGTTGCCTCCAATGGCTATATTTTTAGGGCTATTTAAGGGGTTGTTTTGGGCTGTTTTACACAAGATTTTTAGAGAGTTTCAAAGCCAGTTTTTCCCATCTCTTGTAGAGGTTTTCTCCACTTGTTTTAGGGTTAATACTTCCATATCAAAAGAAGAGTTTTCAAGAGTGTTTTCAAAAGTGATTTCTTAATTTTTTTCACCACAAATCTATCCTAGTTTTTCGCACACATACTTGAGCTTTCCATTGCTATATCAATCCTATAGGAGCTTTGTTGGGAGAGAGTTTTTATGTGATCAAAGTGTAGAGATCACCAAGTGTTCATCATGTATTTGAGGAGGTGAACTTGCAAGTTCGTGTTTGTGATGAGTTCTTGTGGGAGCTCGGTGTAGAGATGCGGCCAAGCAAGCTAGTGTGCTTGGTGTGTTGTTCTTGCGGGACCAAGTGAGGGACTTGCGGGTCTAGAGTTCTAATATGAACACGTTGTAGGTGTTGCGGCACCGAGTGATCCAGTGGGATCATTTTTAGTGAAAATCCTTCATAGTGTTGAAGACGGGACGTAGAGCAAGGGTGCTCGAACTTCGAAACAATTCTCCCGTATTTGCAATTGCTCTCTCACACACACACACACACACTTGTGTTTACATGTCTTGCACGCTGATATTGCTTATCTCTTTATATGCTTGATATATCTTCTGCTTAATTGTTATATGCTTGGGTTTGTTTGTTCACACTTGTATTCAACCAAGAGAGCCATAATGGCACCTCAACTCTTAATTTAGAGGAATCTTTAGGAGTTAGCCCAGAACCCTTCACGGGAAACTCGACTACACTCTTGTGTTATACCTTGTGTGTTAGCTTAGTAACTTTAGTTTGCATAAATTGTTTTTAATTCCGCATCATTATCATTAGATTATCTTGTATACCATTTCACCCCCTTCTAGGTGTATTTTTAATTGGTATCAGTGCTTGGTGCTCTTGATTTGGGTCTAACAACCTAGAGTTAAAGATCTTATTTTTAGCTAATCACTATTTTTGAACACAAACTCATGGATTTCATGACACCTCCTATGTTTGACATTCTTAACATTCAAACTTGGAAAATTAAGATGTCCATGTACCTAAAAGCCCTAGGGATTCATGTTTATCTTGCCACCATTAAAGATTCTTATTTTTTAAATGGAAATACCTTGGGGCTAACAAAAAAGCCCTTCAAGCTTTAAAGAGTACCCTAAATGATGACTATTTATGTAGGGTTGCTAACTTTGATTCGGCTTTTGTAGTATGGAACACGGTTGTCTCCCTTGGTGAACAAAAGCAATACTATATGGGAAACAACTCAGATGATGGAAGTGAGGCTTCCAACATATGCTACATGGTCCAAGGGGATGACCTCCTTGAGGTAAATTCTAAATCTGAGGAAAAAGAAGATATTGACATGCCTTATGATGAGCTTGCATCTTTTTGTCAAAAACTTTTGAAAATATGAATTGTTGAGGAAAGAAAAAGATTCTTTTAAATGAATTTGAATATGTTTCAAAAGAAAATGAATTTTTAAGAAAGGAAAATATTTTCTTGTCTTCTAAATTAAACGATATTTGTGAAGAAAATAATTCTTTGAAAAATAAGATTATTTTGGTGAAAAAAGAAAAAGAAATTATTTTGGAAGAAAATAACTCTTTGAAAAGAAAATTTGTTTCAAAAGAAAAAGAAAATATTTTCAAAAAGAAAAAAATAGTTGATTCTCATGTCTCTCGTGCTAATAATGTTGCATCCTCTGTTGATAAAAATTAGATTCATGTTTTGAAAAAGAAAATCGATTATGTAAGCTCAAGTTTGAGCAATTGTGCATTTAACCATGATAGATTGGAATCTATGTTTTGTATGAAACAAATTCTACATATGCATGCACATCCTACATGGCATATACCTCATGCACATCATGGTCACACCCATTCTCATATGTATGCTAGAGTATACATATGTACACATTGTGACCGCAAAGACCATCTTACAAGATTTTGCTTTGATAGATTAAATTCTATAAATTTTGCAAACAAAAATATTTGGGTTCCTTATGATGCTAACCCCTGTGGACCCAAAAGGAAATGGGTACCAAAATCCCCACCACTTATATTTGATGTAGGTGTGGGCTTTCTCACATGACGTGAGAGATATGGTGCCTTGGTGGTGGATGCATGAGCTTGATGGACACTATAATTGATGCATCTCCTTCAAGAATGATTGGTGGGAGGACCACCATGGTTTGGAAGCTTAGAGAATAGTGTGTATGGTTTGGTAACTATCTCTAACTCCTATTTTAATTACATGCTTTCATATAAATATTTTTCACATATTTTGGTTTCAAAATGTTAAATGATCATGTTTTGTACTTCATGTGGTGATTACTTATTTAGATGTAGTTTTTATTAAAACTTGTATTTATACTTGTACAAGCAATGAGCTACACTTGATTATTATATGTTTGCATTTCATTGCTCATTTATACTCATTACATGTACATGTATAACTTAGTTTTATGATTCTTTTATTTTTACTTGTTATCCCTATCTTTGTACATATTTTTGCTTCATGTATATATTATTATTGTCTAAAACTAATAAATACACATGTATACCCTTGAGTCACTTGTCTTCATACAAATTCTATTATGAACTCATTTGTGTTTAGGATGTGTATGTATATTTTTAAGTTTTGATATAACATACATATATCTTGAGGTTTGTTTAATTTTAATGAAAAATAAATTTTTATGATTTTCATGTTTTTGATAAAAGAATTTCATGTTTATTTTGAACCTTATTGATTATTTCATGAATATGTTATTCACATGATTCTTATGTACTGTTCAGGACGAAACTAGCACTCAAAAATGTGTAGTTTGTCAAATCAATATAAAAGCTCGTATGTGCTAATGTTCCCTGGATACTTCCGTAATAGCATTGGCTCAACGGGTTGAATCCACAGGGACGGGAGGCGATAGAAGTATTAACAGTTTTTATTCACGTCTTATGTTAACAGTTCTTCTTTATTAAAGAATTAGAAAATGGAAATAAAAGAAAAGAAAAGAAATCAAGCATGTGGTAGGTGAAGAAGGCGATGAAAACGGTGAAGAAAATAAAAGAGAAGTGGTTTGGGAATAAAAACAAAAGGAAGATAAAACAAAGGTGAACTAAGAGGATAGTGAAAACATCGATAGAAAAATGAGAAAAAGAGTTTGAAAATGATTTTCAAACAAAGAAAAATAAAACTCATGGCTACTAACTACTAATTGATCCACTAACCATGCTAACCTCTTAGTGATAGTTGCCTCACATGGATCCTTGGCCATCACTAATCCTTGGCTTCAAGAGGCGATACAAAGCATGGATCATAAGATGGTTCATCACATTCAAACTTGCATCAAGAGCAAGCTAATGCAAACATTAGATCATCAAACCATTAGAAGCAAGCATGAAATAAGAGAGAGTTAGCTTGGTTAGCAAGTTAGCAAGTTAGATGTTAGAACCCATCATCATGAGCCATCAATGGCTCTTGCAAAAGCAAGGCCTTATAGAGGCTACTAGATTCATGTGGATTATCAAGTAAGTGGTTAGATGGTTAGTGATTAGTAGTTAGATTGCCATGAGAAGAAAAGTTAGCAAAACATCATGTAAAAGATGGAGAAGATTACAATTCAGAAGAAAGGAGGCACCTTTACATAGATTGTCACCATCTATTACATCAATCCCTTTCTATCTCTCTCTGAATCTCTCAGCCCTACTACAAGATCTAAAAAGAAAAGAAAATATAAAAGAAATGAAATGAAGAACATTTACCTACACTACACTAAAACATAGAAACCCTAGCCTAAAATCAAAAACTACTCCTGAAATCAAAAAATGCTTCGTTCTGGACCTCTACAGGGTATTTATAGGCAAATACAGCTTCTAGAAGAGGAGACGGGGCCACGCGTCGAAAATCGACGCGTGGCCCCACCATACTGACGCGGATCCACGGCAATTGCCGCGGATCCGTGGCAATACCAGGGACAAAAGTCCCTGGTTTTGGTGCGGGGCTTCATCTGACTTCTAGGAGTTTCCTGGTATATCCCAATTCTGGTATTTTTGCCCGAATATTCGTCTGACGTGCGCAAGAGTCTAGGTTCGACGTATCTTCTAGAAGATCCCTTGCATGGCCTCTAAGAATTGTGGATTTAATTACTCTAAAATGGGTTTAATTAAGCTTTTATTACTCCTTTGCCTTAAACTCTTGATTTACCTGCAAGAGAGACCAAAACACGGTTTAGACCGATACTTTATTCATAAATCGGTAGGGAATGCGATATAATAATGCATAATTGTAGACTAATCAGACCCCCACACTTATATTTTGGTCGTCCCGAGCAAAACAAGAAAAGAAAAACTATACTACAAAGGTTATTACACCACTTTCGCAGGTGACGCGATTGCACTGAGCGTGTGCAACAAGCCGTTAAACTTCTAGGTTACCCTAGAGGAGGAGTTTTGTCTCCTGAGAGTTTTCAGCGGATTGCACCCACAAAATCCATAAAGAAAGAAGACAAATGTTAGTATTTTGAAAACACATTTTGAAAGAGAGACGAGTTTATGAAATATTTTTGCAAAAATATAAGCGATCTAAGGTCATAAGTCCACCAAAAATCATTCTTCCTTAAACTTAGTCTCTATGCAAGATCTTGTCTTCAATTAAGGTAAGAATTCAAAATTGGATTGAATATTTTATCTTTCATAAAACCTAGATAATATGCACTTTGTGATAGTAAAGATTTCTGGGATTTCAACTCTAACCATTAAGCTATTTATTTATATTCATATATATATATATATATATATATATATATATATATATATATATTTCCTTTTTTTCTTCCCTTAGTTTTCTTAGGCTTTCTAGTTCACCTATGTAGTGAGCCTATAACCGATGACTCCTAGACCAGACGGTTTTAGGCCACCAGATGAGAAAACATCCCTCGGGTTTAAGGACTCAAGTAAACAAGGCCATAAAACTAAGGGGGATTATTTGTTTCTTTTGACCACCGTTAGGCGTGAATAATTATGCTTCTTGAGGCATAGTTATCCAGCTTAATAAGTTTTGATTTTTTTTTATAGTTATTATTTTTTCTTTTTATTTATGGCATTTTAGATCATTGTTTCCATCCTAAAAATGTGTACGTGTGATATGCATACTGTTGGCCCAATGGCCTTCCACTCTAGTTTTGATGATGATCAACACTCATGTAGTTATGTTTACTAATATTCTTGTGTTTCTAAGTTTCAGATCATTAACAGGATATTAGTTGGTGATTAGCTTCAACAAGATGATTAGAAGCTATTCTTGATGATTCCGGTGCCAAAGCTTAAAGATCATACCTTTGCACTTAGAGAATCACGGAGTTTGGACCGAGTCTACTTGAAGATGGAAGATCGACAAGAAGACTTAGGTATCTAGTTTAGATAGTGTTTTAGATCCATTTTTGTAAAGCTTAGTTTAGTTGATATGCTCAAGTGCACAAATCACACACGTTTTATGATTGAGTTTTGGTTTTCATGAATAGTTTATCAAAACAAGTTTAAATTGATATATGTATAGTTGCTTCATTCTATACATGCATGCTTAATTTTTTTTTAAACAAACTTATTTTGACTATCCTATTCATGTCTTGGAAAATTCTAGTTTGATAAAATACAAGTTTTGTTTTTTGATAAAATTGGCAAGACACAAAAATGAATTGATATGATTGATATATGTCTTGAAATTTTTATCACAAGTTTGGTTATCAAAGTAAAATGATAAAACAAGTTTTAGAAAGACATGTTTTTAGAAAAACAGTTTTTATTGTGATTAAAACTATTTTTTAGATTTACTGTGAATTTATGGGATTTTTATTGAGTGAAATGACCTATTTTCAAATCCCGTATCTGTGCAGATCTGCACTGTGCCTGCCAGGCCAGTTCGGTCGACCGGACCGGTCGACCGCACCAAGTGGCCGGTCGACCGGGTCGGTCGACCGATGTGCACAGACGTGCACGCTGGCTACACATTGTAGTCGGTCGACCGGACCGGTCGACCGAGTTGAGAGTTCAACTCTCAGGATGTTTCGGTCGACCGGGCCGGTCGACCGCTTGTGCCCAACGGTCACTTTTCTGACCGTTGGCGGTCGACCGGGCCGGTCGACCGACGCCTGTCAGAGCTGCCAGCTCAGCTCTAACGGCTAGTTTTTCTGTTTGGCCTATATAAACCCCATCTCTTTGGGGATTTTAGCCAAGATTTCTAAGAGAAAAAATACTAGTTTTCTGAAGTGTTTAAAAGAGTTTTAAAAGAGTTTTTGGGGCTTTAAAACTTCTTATCTTTATTTGTTTTGGGTTTTTGGAAAATCGAAGAAAACTAGGTTTTGGGATTTTGATTTGGTATTTCATTTTCTATCATATACAAGAGATTTCCCAAGTAGTTTTTTTCTTTGTTGCTTGTTTCCAAAAATACTTGTTTTCCACACTTGAGCTATCTTCTATCCTAAACTATTAGGATCTTATTTTTGTGGAAAAAGATAAGAGAAAAAGAAAGAGAAGTGTTTGAGGTTGTTTGTTGTAAACCTCATTGTTGTAAACCCTCCTTTATTTGTTGTATCCCTCTTCGGTAGAGGTGATCGGAGTGGTATTGGTTTGCTCCCTCTTAGGTAGAGGTGGAGTTTGGTTGTGAGCCTCTTCGGTAGAGGTGTGTGGATTGGTTGTTGAGTTGGCTACGGGCCTAACCCCTCGGTTGTGAGGAGGTTGTTGTTGAGAGAGGAGTTTGGTACTCCTAGAGTTGTAAGAAATCCTCTTTGGTAGAGGTTCCCTCGGTGGGAGTTGAGATAGTGGAAATCCTACACGGTGGTGTAGGCGGGGATGTAGAGCAAGGTGCTCGAACCTCGAAACAAATCTTGGTGTTTGCGTTTTGATCCATTGTCTCTCTAACTCTCTCTCATTTATATTGTGCAAAGCATCATACTTCATATCATCATATTTGCTTGTGTTGAGCATAACTCATATTGCCATATCATATTGCTTGTGTTGCCTTGCATTATGTTATATTGCTATATCCTTTATTGCTTGGCTTGATTGTGTGTGCACATTGCTTGGATTGCTTGTGTGTGTGTGCCTAACTTATACTCATCCAACAAGAGCTTCACATAGCGCCTCAACCCATATCAAGGGGAATCAAGAGGAGTTTAGTCCAGAGCCTCGCAAGAGGAATTCGGCTACACTTGTTGTATTGTATTAGTTTGTGCATAATTTGCATTAGCTTCCGCATTTAGCGCACTTAGTTTGCATTAAGTTTCTTAGATTAGCACTTACACCTATTCACCCCCCCTCTAGGTGTTTTTTCACATACTATATAAGGCAAAAAATTTAAGATAAAACTATCTCTCCAATTTATCTTACTTAGCCTATAATTTTATACAAGATCCATTATTTCAACTAGGTTTAAGATGTCATAATTAAGGCTTCCTTAATTTCTAAGATCATCTTAATTTTCTTAAAATAGATCAAAACTTTGTCTCTTGTTTCAAAAAGTTTTTAAAGAAAGAGAAAATTCATATACAAAAGGGAAGATTTCTAAAAGTATCCTTAAAGAAGTGTAAAAGAAAGAAAATCTAAAAACTCTATGTTAGTAAACCCTCCCCCATACTTATCTCATGCATTGTCCTCAATGCATTGTGATGTATGTATGCATGAAACAAATAGAGAGGGAAGGAAAAATCACCTCAAGGTGGTGGTTCTGGTGGTGGTCTGATTGGTCCATGAAATGCGGCCCAATCTAACTTGCGTGGAGTCCGGAGGAACCCACCAGAGACCTCAAGAATACAACCCACTAGAATGATGTCTATATGTATGATTTTTATTAAAATTTTACCCTATCTAATTTCCAAATTTTAAAAATAATTTCAGAGTCAAATTTATCAAGATCCTTGTCCCAGAATGGAATGATTGATTTGGACTCAGGAATTACAGGAACTAATACCAACTCAGGAAAAAGACTTAAGTCAAGTAATGGTTTGAAAGTCGAGATTGGTTCAGGAAGTGGGTCCAAATCAAGAAGATGAAACTCAAGTCCACATTCATTCCCCAATGATAGAATGTGACTATCTATGATTGGTGATTCAAGTTCAAGAATGAAAGGTATGGGACTCAAAACTGACTCTAAAATATTGCTCAAATTGGGTAACATAACAGGAGTCAATATTGATTCAGGAATTTGAACTGGATCACAAATTTGAGGATCAAAGTCACATTCCTCATTGAGTTCAATTCCATAAAAATGAGAACTTGCCAATTTGTCAATGGGACTTTCAAAAGTATGAAATTGGTCAAGTTCAATATGATGATCATAAAAGATTGGTGATTCAATTTCACAATGGACTGGTAGAGGATCCAATACTGACTCGGGAAAAGGCCTGAATTCAGGTAAAAGCACCTCAGTCAATATTGAATCAGGAAGTGAAATTGAATTACTAAGTGAAAGTTCAGGATCATATTCATGCTCAAGTTCAATTTCAGGAAAAGGATAACTTGCCAAAATATCAATGGGATCTTTAACATTTAAAGTTTGGACAAGTTCAGATGGGTGTGCTAAAATTGAATCTTGGTTTTCAAAATAGCAAGAGTCCTGGGTCAGATCAATAGAGTTTGGGATAGCTGAATTGGTTAAAGGTTGATAAGATAGAGTTTCCTTGTTCCTATAAATGCTAACCAATTGACTCAATTGTGTTTCCAACCTATTGATAGACTCGGTAGAAGATTTTTGAAATTTTAGTGCGGATTCTTGTAAGACTTCTATACTCTTTTCTAAATGTGATGTATCTTCAAATGGTTGTTCTAGAAAAGGAGTGTAGGAATCTTGATTTCCAAAACAACAAGAGTCATAGGTCAAATTGATAGAGTTAGAGATATTTGAATTGGTCAAAGGTGAAGAAGAGAGAGTTTCTTCATTCTTATAAATATTGACCAATTTACTCAATTGTATTTCCAACCTATCAATAGACTGAGAAGAAGCTTTTTGAAATTGTAACGCAGACTCCTGCAAGATTTCTATACTCTTTTCTAGACTTGATTTTTCTGCAAGTGGATGCTCTAGAATGGGAGTATAAGAACTTGGTTTTGAAATTTTTTTTGAAGAATGTGAGTCCAAATGTTTTGAGATTGAAGCTTGGACTCACACAAGAGTTCCTTACTCGTTTCCAGAGCAGATGGTTGTTCATTATGAGGAGGTGGAACTGAGTAAGACTCTTGAAAATATTGTGGAATTAGAGAGGCCATCATTTTCTAAAGTTGTCGCTCGACCTCTTGTAAATTGGCTTCTATACTCTTTTCTAACTCAGATTTTTCTTCAATTGGTGGTTCTAGAAAAGGAGTATAGGAAGCGAAATCGGGAATGAGATTTATGGACAAGGTTGATATGGTGGACAAGGAGGTTGAAAATTTAACTCGGGGGAGGTGAATCCCCATTGACTCTGTGAAGAGTTGAAATTATTTTGGAAATTATAGTTATAAGAATAAGGGTATGGGTTGTATTGATTCGGATAAGTTCAACCCGGTGTATTTGGTTGGTTCATATTGTGAAAGACCGGGTTGAAATTATCCGAAACAAATGGGGTCGGTGTGAAATATGGATTCATTTTAGAATTGAAAGAATTGTTATTGTTGAATTCTATTTCACAAACAATCACAAACAAAAAAGAAAAAGCAAACAACAAACAAAATGAAAAGAAAAAATCAAACCAAGCATACATTAAGGTTGACCTAGACCTAGACGACTCCTAACTGGTCGATTACCCGGGGAGGTTGTTGCTTGAATCCGACCACAAGCTAATCAGCCAGGTAAGGGCAAGATACGGTGGGAGGTATCCATGCGTAATCAACGGGCCTTAATTATGCCAAACCACGGTATCTTCGAGGCGTAACCTCTTAATCCCCAACCTTAGACACTAATTTCACAAGAGTAAGATTCAAAACAAGTTCCACCCTCGGTCAATCTCTTAATGAGTCCGAGATGTCCCTAGGGGCCAATGTCTATCAATTTTTCTTAGGACTTGGGGTGTGTGAGTGGGGAGGTGATTTTTGGTTAAGGAAGGGTGATGAAATCCCACCTTATCTTGTATTATTTTTGCCCTTAAGTTCAATTCGTGCAGTGTGCAATATAGACAAGAAGATAACACAAAGCGATAAATCACTCACGTGTTTGTCTTATGCTATATGCAATGCCATATGTACACCTCAATCCAGATCACAACAACAGAACAAAATACAGTATATTGGAATTGAATTGACACGTGCCTAAATGCAGATGTCTAAGCCATTTCAAAACGTCCAAAATACCGTATTTTAGTTCTTTAAGTTATTGCGGTGTGTAGGCAATCAAACAGGAAAGTAATAGTACAGATCAACTAGCTATTACAATGAACACAGCTCAGCACAACAAGATATACAACTATCACAAAATAGCCGTGTTGGCGCGGCAAATGTCGCGTTTGCGCCGTTTTTCTTTAGAACCTGGGTCCCTGCTTTCTAGAGCAGGGGGGCGCAAAGCTAGTGTTTATTCTGCAATGTTAAGCACCTGTAAAGATTGTCCTGCACACCAAAATAGAGAAGAAAATGTTAACAAAACGTGAAATCAAAACCATTCCCGTTCCCTGGCAACGGCGCCAAAAACTTGTTCGGGGCGAAACTAGCACTCAAAAATGTGTAGTTTGTCAAATCAATGTAAAAGCTCGTATGTGCTAATGTTCTCTCGATACTTCCGTTATAGCATTGGCTCAACGGGTCGAATCCACAGGGACGGGAGGCGATAGAAGCATTAACAGTTTTTATTCACATTTTATGTTAACAGTTCTTCTTTGTTAAAGAATTAGAAAAGGAAATAAAAGAAAAGAAAGAAAATCAAGCATGTGGTAGGTGAAGAAGGCGATGAAAACGGTGAAGAAAATAAAAGAGAAGTGGTTTGGGAAATAAAAACAAAAGGAAGATGAAACAAAGGTGAACTAAGAGGATGGTGAAAACATCGATAGAAAAATGAGAAAAGAGTATGAAAATGATTTTCAAAACAAAGAAAAATAAAACTAATGGCTACTAACTACTAATTGATCCACTAACCATGCTAACCTCTTAGTGAAAGTTGCCTCACATGGATCCTTGGCCAACACTAATCCTTGGCTTCAAGAGACGATACAAAGCATGGCTCATAAGATGGTTCATTGTTGGCCCAAAGGCCCATCACTCTAGTTTTGATGATGATCAACTCATGAAGTTATGATTACTAATGATCTTGTGTTTAATTAGTGACAGATTCATTATCAAGATCTTAGTAGGTGTGGAGCTTCAACAAAGGATTTAAAGTCAAGTTGGAAGCTAGCACCGGTTGATTCACGAGCCTATGCATCAAGACCACATCTAGAGATGAGCTCGGTGGATTGCACTTGGACCAAGTCAAGAAGATGAGAAGCCTTCAAGGGAAGACTTCAAGAAGTTGAAGACTTGTGTCTAGGTATAAGATTTGTATTTTTATTTTAGATAGATAAAATGTAAAGGATAGAATAGTTGGTGGATTGCTCAAGTTATATCACACACACACTCTTGATAGAACTCTTGATAGGATGGCTTTCATAAAAGATTTCTATGTCTTAGAAAAGAATTTTTATTTTGGAAAAGATTTTTTCTTTGTGACAAAATATCTACTTTGGTTTTTGGTATTTCTATTATACACATCTTTAACCAAAACCAAGTTATATGCTTAATGACAAAAACATAGATATATCATTATGATTATGTAGTGGATCATATCCATACACACTATACTTTAAATGAACTCAAATATCTTGTTTTTGTATTTTGTGAAGTTATGGAAAAACAAGTTTTAGAAAAACATATTTTTAGAAAAACATATTGTGATTAAAACTATTTTTTAGATTTACTGTGAATTTATGGGATTTTTATTGAGTGAAAAGACCTATTTTCAAATCCCGTATCTGTGCAGAACTGAAAACTGTTTCAGGCTTCAGCGGTCGACCGGTCCGGTCGACCGAGTCTGAAGTCGGTCGACCGGGTCGGTCGACCGGACGTGCACAGACGTGCACGCCTGTGTGCACTGGAGAACGGTCGACCGTGCCGGTCGACCGCTTCAGAGAGCTTAGCTCTCAGGAAATCTCGGTCGACCGGGCCGGTCGACCGACAGAGAGTTTACTCTCTTCTACAGTTGCTCGGTCGACCGGAGGCTGCAACGGTCGGATTTTGACCGTTGCCGGTCGACCGGACCGGTCGACCGGAAGCTCTGACAGAGCCCAACGGTCAGATTTTTCTGGCCTCTATAAAAGGGGGTTTTGTCATTGTTTGAAGCCAAGATTTTAGGAGAGCTTTTGTCCAGTTATTTCCATTCTTTTAGCAGAGTTTTCTCCACAAAATAGAGTGCCAATATTTCCTATCAAAAGGGATTTTATCAAGAGAGTGTTTATTGTGATTTCTTGAGTTTTCCATCAAAGTTCTTTCCTTGATTTCTCACACTACACTTGAGCATCCATAGTTATATCTATCCTATAGGAGTGTTGTAGTGAGAGTTTTGTTAGGTGATCAAGTGTTTAGATCACCAAGATCTTTCTTTGTATTTGAGGAAGTGGGCAAGTGTGCTCGCGGTGTTTTGAGTTCGGGTGCGGACTTGTTGTACGAGGTGCGGCCTCGACGAGCCGGTGGGCTTGTGGTGTGTAAGGGACTTTGGGAGTCCGAGGGCTTGTAGGTGTTGCGGCACCAAGGAGAGATCCGGTTGGATCGTGCATAGTGGAAATCCTTCGTGTGTCGAAGGCGGGGATGTAGAGCAAGTGTGCTCGAACCTCGAAACAAACCCTTTGTGTTTGCGATTGCTCACTCTTGCTCTCTTACTCTTTTTGTCTCACTTATATCTTGCATTACTTTATAGTCTTTATCTCTTATATGCATGATATACCTTTGTGCTCATAATTGCTATACTTGCTTGGGATTGTTATTAACACTAGTATTCAACCAAGAGAGCCAACGCGGCACCTCAACCCATTCAAGGGGAATCTAGAGGAGTTTGTCCAGAGCCTCGCAAGGGGAATTCGGCAACACTCTTGTGTTATACATAAGTGTTCAAATAAAAGAAGTTTAATTTGGTCAACTTAGTTTTAATTCCGCATTATTTGTTCATAAGTGACCATTAGATTAGCCATCACCTATTCACCCCCCCTCTAGGTGATCTTACATTCATCACATTCAAATTTGCATCAAGATCAAGCTAATATAAACATTAGATCATCAAACCATTAGAAGAAAGAATGAAATAAGAGAGAGTTAGCTTCGTTAGCAAGTTAGCAAGTTAGATGTTAGAACCCATCATCATGAGCCATCAGTAGCTCTTGCAAGAGCAAGGCTATATAGAGGCTACTAGATTCATGTAGATTATCAAGTATGTGGTTAGATGGTTAGTGGTTAGTAGTTAGATTGCCATGAGAAGAAAAGTTAGCAAAACATCATGTAGAAGATGGGGAAGATTACAATGGAGAAAAAAAGAGGCACCTTTACATAGATTGTCACCATCTATTACATCAATTCCTCTCTATCTCTCTCTGAATCTCTCAGCCCTACTATAAGATCTAAAAAGAAAAGAAAATACAAAAGAAATGAATGAAGAACACCTACCTACACTATACTAAAACATAGAAACCCTAGCCTAAAATCAAAAACTACTCCTAAAATCAATAACTGCTTCGTTCTGGACCTCTACAGGGTATTTATAGGAAATACAACTTGTAGAAGACGAGACGGGGCCACGCGTCGAAAATCGACGCGTGGCCCCACCATACTGACGCGGATCCACGGCAATTGCTGCGGATCCATGGCAATACCAAGGACAAAAGTCCCTGGTTTTGGTGCAGGGCTTCATTTGGCTTCTAGGAGTTTCCTGGTATATCCCAATTCTGGTATTTTCGCCCGAATATTCGTCTGACGTACGCAAGAGTCTAGGTTCGATGTATCTTCTAGAAGATCCCTTACTTAACCTCCAAGAATTGTGGATTTAATTACCCTAAAATGGGTTTAATTAAGCTCTTATTACTCCTTTGCCCTTAAACTCTTGATTTACCTGCAAGAGAGACCAAACACGGTTTAGATCGATACTTTATTCATAAATCGGTAGGGAATGCGATATAATAATGCATAATTGTAGACTAATCATGTACTCATATTATTTTTACTCATATTCTTATTTTATGAGCACATTTTTTTAGCCTTATAAATCTTGAGTGACAATTTTTGTGCACTTAGCTATGATTCATGAGATATATGATCTGGTTTCATGTTTTGAAAGATTTTTAACTAGTTGTTTAAAAATTACTTTAAACTAGTTACTTATTCTTCACTTGGTAGTGTTTTCAGTGTACAACTATTTTCAAATATTATTTTTGAAAACTTCTACACTTAAAGGGCAGTTGGATGAATGACCGTGCCTTATATACCTTTATTTAATATCTTTTATCAAGTGCATGAATAGGGTGGTAGGTATGAGTTATACACTTGATATTCATGGAATTTTATTTTTGTATACTCATATTTGGTTTATTATATATGTATGCTTCATATTTCAATGAGTATAAATTTTAATTAGTATTTCATATTTCATATATACATATAAGTGATTTGATTGTGCTTAGTTTACAATATCTTTACTTTTTTTTTAAAGCATAAATTATATTTATGTTAAGCTTGATTTTATTCCAAACGTTAATTGGTATTTATACAGGCTTATACATTAATTTCAATTGGTATTTCAATTGATATTTGTTTGATATCAAAATGTACTTCATGTTTCACCTTCAATTGGTATCAAAAATCTCAATAGGTATCTTAAAAAAAAAATTTGGTACCAACATTTATTTTTGTCAACTACTATTTGATTTCATTGGTATCAAAATTTATTTTGTTGACTTAAGAAATTTCAAAATTTTATTTTAAGTATTATCAAAAATTTTCTTAAAATTTGTTGATATATATTGTCTGTATGCAAAGGGAGTTTAACATCTCTTCTATATATAGATTCATGTTGAGTGTATCTCACATTGAGGAGCTTGACCTCTCTTCTTTACATGATACACGTGTGTAGGTGGAGCTTAATATCTCCACTTATACATTATATATTATGCTTTATGTGGGTTAGGGTCTAGTCATCCCTTCTTCATATAATATTGTATGCAAGGGGAGCTAACTTTACGTCTCTCATCTTCAAGAATGTATATTACATATACTTCTTTATTTTTTGTTTGTCCTCACCCCTTTGTTGATGAACTGACAAAAAGGAAGAGAAGAATTTTGAGAGTTTATATATGCATGTTTATATCTCTGTTTATGCATATATGTTTGTTTAGTTTATGCACTTTATTGAATATCTTTATTGTTTATTGTTATGCATGAGTTAAGGGGGAGCTTCTATGAAGCTTATTTTTAATCTATGCATATATAACTTCATGAGTTTTGTCATCATTAAAAAGGGGAGATTGTTGGCCCAAAGGCCCATCGCTCTAATTTTGATGATGATTAACTCATATAGTTATAGTACTAATAATCTTGTGCTTATATAGTTTCAGATATTTGATCAAGATCTTAGTAGGTGTTTAGCTTCAATAAGAGATTTGAAGTCAAGTTTTGAAGGTAGCACGTGTTGATTCAAGAGCTCGCGCATCAAGATTGCATCAAGTACTCAAGAGGAGTCTAGCTCATTGGATCAGGGTTTGGACCAAGTCAAGAAGGAAATGAAGATTTTTAAGAGAAGATTTTCAAGAAGACTTGAGTCATATTTGTAAGTGTTAAGATTTATTTTTAGATAAAATGTAAAGGATAGATTAGTTGTTGATTGATCAAGCTCATATACACACACAAAAATTTATATGCGCTTTCATAAATTAGTTTTGATTTTAGAAAATACCGTTTTGATTTTTGAGCTTCAAAGTATATATCCTTATGCTTCATGAATAGAGTTCATCAAAATGAGTTTATATGGTTTATATGTGTTTTAGATTTTATCCATGCACATTGTTAGTTCAAATGTTTAGAAAAACGTTGATTGAGGCAAACCTGCACAAAAATACGAGATTACAGAACTTAAAACAAATATGTGCAAGTGCTCAATTCTTCCGCTATAGCAAGTGGCTATGCGGGTCGTGATCCACAAGGAGGGTTTGCGATGGAAGCTTTACGGTTCTTTATTGAAATCGTTATGAATATAAGCGAAAGTTCTTCTCTGTTTTTAAAGTTAAGAAAAAGAAAAAGAAAGTTATAGTTAAAGTTAGAAGAATATGAAAGATGAAGAGGGTGGAAAAATCAGAAAACGGCGAAAGAAAGCGACAAGGAGGTGAAAAGGATGATTTAGAAGAGGTATTGTGTTTTAATTTACAGAATGAAAGAAAAGAAATAAAAACAATTGCTTACCTTCTTTTCGTCAAAAGCTTACCTTGAGTCTTCAGCGACGATTTTATCTTGAAGTGGAGGCATTCAGCGCATAGCCCATAAGATTTGAGTATTGGTCTTCGTCCACATTACATCATCAAGACTACTTCAAGAATGAAATGATACAGAGAGAGACTCTATTCCATCGTCATGAGCTATCGGTGGCACTCGCAATGGCAAGGCTCTTTCGATGCTTTTAGACTCACTTGGAAGACGATTGTACGAAAAAGAAAAGTAAAATAGAAAAGAAGAAGAAGGAGAAGACTAAAAAGAAGCACAAACACAAAAAGAACATCGATTCGATTTCATTACAATCAAAGAAAAGAAATAAGTCTTACACCGGTGTCACTCCAGCTCAAGCTTCAGTCTTGTTCTTCGATGAAAGTCGATCTCCTCTGAATTACATAAATGAAAACTAAAATTACATAAAAAGAAAGGCTAAAAACCTAAACCTAGAAATGAAAAGCTTGGCTAAGTCCTATCTCTGCATGGTCCTCCCTTTTGCCTTTGAGTGCAGGTATTTATAGGAGAAATGGAGGGGGTAGAGGTGGATACTCAGTTCTGATCTGCTGTTTGTGGGCTTGTTGATTGCTGAATATCACTTAACAACTGACAGAATTAGAAATAATGATCAACATAAGATTTATAGCTCTATCAGTCTGCTTTCTGGATCATCTTGAATCATCAGAATTGAGATTCTGTAGCAAAAGTTATGTTTCGAATACTAAAATGTATCCAGTCAGAATCTGAATCAAACTTGCTTGATCTTTGCTTCAACCGATCGATTCTGAGAGGATTCTTCTCAACCAATTTTCAACCTCTTGATTTTTCCCTGATTTACTGAGTGTGAATTAACTCTGATTTAATTCAGAATTTTTGTGGGCTTTGGGCTCATTTCTCTTCATCTCCTTAAAGAATGGGCCTGTAAATAAATTAAGCAATTAATTAGGACAATGCAGGCTTTTATTCTAAAATAAGTATGGAAATATGATATTAAATATGCAACATTAGAGACCAATCACACCCCCATACCTATCTTTTGCTCGTCCTCGAGCAAAACAACTAAACTATACTAAGGATTATTAGACCACTTTCGCAGGTCACGCGATTGCACTTAGCATGTGCAACAAGCCGTTAAACCTCTAAGTTTCCCCTAGAGGATGAGTTTTGTCTCGTGAGGGTTTTCAGCGGATTGCACCCACAAAATCCATAAAGAAAGGGAAATAAAGAGTTAGTATTTTCGAAAAGTATTTTGAAAGAGAAAAAATATTTGGCATATAATTGTAAGATCTAAGCAATCTATAAGTTATAGGAAAACTTAATTTTTCATTCCTAAACTTAGTCTCTATTCAAAAATTTGTTATCAAATTAAAGTAAGGAGTCAAATTGTACTTCTCATCTAGTCTATTACTTTACCCTAAGTCATATGTACTTGTGACTGTGAAAATTTTGACTAAGGGTTCATTCTCTCTAACTCTTATGCCTTATTTATTTATATATATACTTTTTTTTTATTCCTTAATTTCATTAGGCTTTCTAATCTGCCCATGTAACAAGCCTTTAATCGATGACTCCCAAACCAGACGGTCTTAGGGCACCAGGTGAGAAAACGCCCCAAGGACTTAAGGACTCGAGCAAACAAGGCCACAAAACTAAGGATTTTATTAAATGAATCTCTTTTAGGCGTGAATGCTTATGCTTTATTAGGCACAAATACCCAGCTTAATCAGAGGATCTAATCATCTTTCACATAAATACTAAGGCTTGCTTAGGCCAAAGCACCTAGCTAATCAATAATTAGATTTATTCATTTTTTTTATTTTTTCTCAAACTTATCTAATTATCTTTCGCATAAATATTAAGGCTTGCTTAGGCCAAAGCACCTAGCTAATCAATAATTAGACTTATTCATTTTTTTTTATATATATATATTTTTTATAAGGCATAAGAATCTTTGTTTTTGAACCCTAAGTGTGTAAGTGTATGAAGTGTGCATATTTCATCAAGGTAAAGATCAAGACTAAATTACTTTGACAAATTATCTTCCTAACCCTAAAAATCAAACAAATAATTTTGACCAAGTATAAGAAATCCTAATTTGGATTTTCCTATTCCTTAAAATTAACTTAATTTCTTACAAAAATAAGTCAAAATATTGTTTCTATTTTTCAAAAGTTTTTTAAAAGTAAAGAAAATGTCAATTTTTTTTATTTTTTTTTACTTTTTTTTTTAAAGAAAAAGAAAAGTTATGTTAGACCCTCCCCCACACCTATCTCATGCATTGTCCTCAATGTATGAATTAATGCATAGGTGCATGAAAAAGAAGAAATGGAAGGAAAAGGTTACCTTAAGGTGGTGGTCCGGTGGTGGTCTGATTGGTCCACGAAACATGGCCCAATCAACTTTTCTTGGGTCTCGAAGGAACCCACCAGCACTATCTTTAATATGACCCACTAAAAAGATAAATCCATTAAGGATTTTTATTAAATATTTAACCCCATCTAATTTCCATATTCCATAACTAATTTCGGAGTCAAATTTGTCAACCACCTCGTCCCAGAATGGAGTATGAAATGATAGAATGATTGACTTGGACTCATGAAGGATAGGAACTAATACCGACTCAGGAAGATGACTTAAATCAAGTAAAGGTTCAAGAGTCGAAATTGGTTCAGGAATTGGGTCCAAGTCAAGAAGTTGAAACTGAAATCCACATGTATTTTCCAACAATGGAATGTGACCTAATATGGGTGATTCCAGTTCGGGAATGATAGGTGGGGGAATCAAAACTGACTCTAGAATATTATTCAAGTTTGATAATAAAACAGGAGTCAATATTGATTCAGAAAGTTGAACTGGATCACAGATGTGAGAATCTAGGTCACATATCTCATTGAGTTCAATATCAAAAAATGGAGAACTTGCAATTTATCCATGGGATTTTCAAATTGTAAAGTTGGTCAAGTTCAACATGATCCTCAAAGATGGGTGATTCAATTTCTTTATGAATTGGCACAGGATCCAATGTTGACTCCGGGAAAAGATTGAAGTCAGCCGGAGTCATAATCGAATTAGGAAATAGAATTGAATCACTAAGTTGGGGTTCAGGATCATAATCATTTTCAAGTTCTATTTCAGGAAAAGGAAAACTAGCCAAACTATCAATATCATTTGGAGTTTGGGTAAGTTCACATGGTTGTGCTGAAATGGAATCTTGATTTCCAAACTACATGACTCTTCGGCTCTAACAGGATGGTTAGTGACATCAGGACGGTGGGAACGTAGAGATTCAACCATCATATCTATGTCACGATTTCTAGCATTTTGAGCATGAGTCATGGCTTCTAGCATCTTTTCATAGTTGATGGGTTCATTGTCTTGTTGAAAAGATGAAGAGTTGTTTTGGAAGTGGTATTGAAATTGTGAGTCCATCAGATTTTGTGATTGTTGTTTGGACTCACGCATACTCCGTTCCAAAATTGATGGTTTTCTATTTTGGACTGGTGGAACTAAGTATGACTCGTGGAAATATTGTGGACTAGGTGGAGAAGGAGGACACTGTGGATGAAAATTGGACTCGGGGTAGGTGAATCCCCACTGACTCTGTGAAGAGTTAAAATCGTTATTGAAATTATAGTTATTAGATGGGGGTATGGGTCATATTGATTCGGATAAGACCAATCCGGCACACTAGGTTGGTCAAAGTTATGATATGCCGGGTTGGTAATATCCGAAAATGAAGTCGGTGTGTAATATGGATTATTATTGTAGTTGAAAAAATTATTATTATAGTCCATATCACACAGTATAATACAAAAAAAGAAAACAAACAAATAAACAAACAAAAAAGAAAAAAATCTAGCCTAAGTTAGGATAGACTTAGGACCTAGACGACTCCTAACTGGTTAGACTGTCCACAGGAGGTCTAATGTAGACTTTAACCACAAGCTAATCAGCCAGGTCAGGGCAAGGTTGGTGGGAGGTTTTCCGTCAAAGACGTTCCTTAATTAAATAACCACCAACCTTCGGGCTTTCGGCCCTCAATCCCTTTCCTAGACACTGATTTTGCAGGAGTTAGATTCCAACATTTTTCCCCCTTAGGATAATCTCCTAATTGAGTCTGAGATGTCCCTAGGGCCAACGTCTACTCAATTTTAGTTAGGCTTGGGTTAGTGAGTGCTTGGATTCTGATTTTTGGGCTAAGGAAGGGTGATTAAATCCCACCTTATCTTGTTATTGGGTTGGTGCCCTTAAAATCAGTTTTTGTGCAAGTGTACAAGATAAATAAGATGCACTCTAAGCGATATAAATCAACCAAGAGATAGTCCTATTCTAGATGCAATGCAAACATACCTTGCTCCAGCACTCTTCAACAGTAAAAATTAAATGAATTGAAAAGAACGCGTGCCTAAAATGCAAACGTCTAATCAATTTTTAACTTTTGCAACAAACTTTTTACTGTTGATTATTAGCAGGTTTTTGCGATGGCATATAAGAAATAAATAATTGCAGCAAACTAAAATTTGCAAAGCTAGCAGCCCTGCAAAAAGCTGTTAGTAGTCAACTCTTTATTGCCGCGGTTCCGCGGCTTTTGCCGTGGAAACGCGGCAATTCGGAGGGCAATGGGTCTCTGCTTTCTAGAGCAGAGGCCCAATACCACTTGTATGTCACTGCAATATAAATTTCCTGCTTTGCTTGCCCTGTAACCTGCAACAGAGAAGAAAATTCGTTTAGTTCTAAAAATTTGCAATAAAAATTCAGATTTCAATAAAACCGTTTTACCCTCCCCGGCAACGGCGCCAAAATTTGATTGAGGCAAAACCTGCACAAAAAATACGAGATTACAGAACTTAAAACAAATATGTGCAAGTGCTCAATTCTTCCGCTATAGCAAGTGGCTATGCGGGTCGTGATCCACAAGGAGGGTTTGCGATGGAAGCTTTACGGTTCTTTATTGAAATCGTTATGAATATAAGCGAAAGTTCTTCTCTGTTTTTAAAGTTAAGAAAAAGAAAAGAAAGTTATAGTTAAAGTTAGAAGAATATGAAAGATGAAGAGGGTGAAAAAATCAGAAAACGGCGAAAGAAAGCGACAAGGAGTTGAAAAGGATGATTTAGAAGAGGTATTGTGTTTTAATTTACAGAAATGAAAGAAAAGAAATAAAAACAATTGCTTACCTTCTTTTCGTCAAAGCTTACCTTGAGTCTTTAGCGACGATTTTACCTTGAAGTGGAGGCATTCAGCGCATAGCCCATAAGATTTGAGTATTGGTCTTCGTCCACATTACATCATCAAGACTACTTCAAGAATGAAATGATACAGAGAGAGACTCTATTCCATCGTCATGAGCTATCGGTGGCACTCGCAATGGCAAGGCTCTTTCGATGCTTTTAGACTCACTTGGAAGACGATTGTACGAAAAAGAAAAGTAAAATAGAAAAGAAGAAGAAGGAGAAGACTAAAAAGAAGCACAAACACAAAAAGAACATCGATTCGATTTCATTACAATCAAAGAAAGAAATAAGTCTTACACCGGTGTCACTCCAGCTCAAGCTTCAGTCTTGTTCTTCGATGAAGTCGATCTCCTCTGAATTACATAAATGAAAACTAAAATTACATAAAAGAAAGGCTAAAAACCTAAACCTAGAAATGAAAGCTTGGCTAAGTCCTATCTCTGCATGGTCCTCCCTTTTGCCTTTGAGTGCAGGTATTTATAGGAGAAATGGAGGGGGTAGAGGTGGATACTCAGTTCTGATCTGCTGTTTGTGGGCTTGTTGATTGCTGAATATCACTTAACAACTGACAGAATTAGAAATAATGATCAACATAAGATTTGTAGCTCTGTCAGTCTGCTTTCTGGATCATCTTGAATCATCAGAATTGAGATTCTGTAGCAAAAGTTATGTTTCGAATACTAAAATGTATCCAGTCAGAATCTGAATCAAACTTGCTTGATCTTTGCTTCAACCGATCGATTCTGAGAGGATTCTTCTCAACCAATTTTCAACCTCTTGATTTTTCCCTGATTTACTGAGTGTGAATTAACTCTGATTTAATTCAGAATTTTTGTGGGCTTTGGGCTCATTTCTCTTCATCTCCTTAAAGAATGGGCCTGTAAATAAATTAAGCAATTAATTAGGACAATGCAGGCTTTTATTCTAAAATAAGTATGGAAATATAATATTAAATATGCAACATTAGAGACCAATCAAACGTATTTGATGTTTTCTATATCATGTGTTTGAGTTTTGGATTTATCAAAACCTATTTTAGAGCTTATTGACAGAAACATAGATATTTCATATCATATGTGTATTGGATCATATCCTTATACGCTAAGCTTCAAATGTGTTTAAAGTTCTTGTTTTTATATTTGAAGAAGTTTTGAAAAAATCATTTTTCAAATTAAAGATGGATTTTGAAAAATCTAGAGTTTTGTTGAAGGCAAAATTTCTATATCACAAAAATGGTTCAAATGTTTGTAATATGTATTGATTCTTTATCAAACATGTTTGTACATCAAAGTATTTCATTGAACCTATTTTTGTAGATTTTATGTGATTTTATGGGAATTTATAAGAATTTATTAAACCTTGTTTTAATCCCAAGATTTGCTGACCAGGCTTTCTGACAGTCGACCGACCGATCCGCCGAGACAGAAGTCGGTCGAACGAGCGGTCGATCGATGTGTACAGAACGTGCACAGCCAGGGCCGATCAACCACACGTTCGACCGTCCAGAGAGCTCTGCTCTCTAGATCTGGCTCCGGTCGATCGGACGTTTAACCGGCAGGTCTAGCCCAGGGCACGGTCGACCGGGCGGTCGACCGGCAGGCCCTAACGGTGACCATTGGCCGGTCGACCGGCCAGTCGACTGACAACAGATTTTTCTACTGAGTTAGTTCCAACGACTATATTTTTTATGCCTATTTAAGGGGGTTTGATTAGTGATATATATTGCATATACATTGTCACCTTACCATACTTTTTAGCTAATAAATCCTATTAACAAGTCTTCTTCTTCTTTGTCTAATGTAGGCACAATTGCTAAAAGAAAGGAATGAGAAACAATCCCAAAAGCCCACCAATTCTAATTTAATTCAGAATAAATTCGAAATCAAGAAATCAGGGCAAATCTTGGCATATCAGAGAGGTTGAAAACCGGTTGAAAAGAATCCTCCCTGAATCAAGCGGTTGAAGCCAACAATCAAAGGCTGTTTCGTCAAATCCTGAAGCTGAAACGAGAAAACCAGAAGAAGATAAGGGCAAATCACCAAACCAGAGAGACCCACCAATTGGGTGTGGCCACATGGCCACACTAGGGCCGCGGAAACGCGGCCCTAGCCGTGTTTCCGAAGCTATGTGGTGTCAGTTGGGGGAGCGTTTGCTCCCCCAATCTTCCCGAGATCCCCCCTTTTAGTTTTTCCCTATAAATATCAGTTTCAACAGAGCAAAAAGGAGCGAAGACTAGGATTAGAATTTTTATTTATTTTCTAAGGATTTAGGCTCTTTATTAGATAGTACAAAAGTTGTATTTTTGTTTTTCAATTTGCAGTCCAGTACAAATACTTGTGAGAGAGAGGAATTGAGTGCTTATACTTGAAGATTGAAGTGACATCAATACAAGAATCAAGCCACATTTTCTTCCACTCATATTACGGTATGTCTTGCATTATTTACTTGCCTTCTTCTTTATTTTTCATGAGTACTAAATCGGTTTTCTAGGCTCACTATTGTACCTCTCTCCAGTTCTTCTTCTCTTCTGGTTTTAATGAAAAAGACCCAATGAATCATTTGCATGCCTTACTTAAAGCCATTCTTCTTGAAAGTGTTCTTGAAGACACGTGAGGATGGGTTTGGATTTTTAAACTCTTACTTCTTTTATGAACGTTTCTTGAACTCTTTTTACTTCATACTTACTTCTTCGCGCTTGATGATTTAACATTGATTCGAAATAATTTTTCAAAGAAAAGAGTGAACTCTTCCAATCATCTTAGTGCTTTACTTCAAACTTTCTAAAGTCAACTTTATGTTTTGCCTATGATCAATTTGATGCACTTAGGATTTCAATAGAAGAATAAACTATTGAATAGTGAGATAGTGAGCCCAGATTTTCTTCCTTATTATAATCAACAAAACAACTTTCGAGCTTTTTAAATCACCTTCTCCAAAGCCTTCTCTAAAGTTGCAATTTCTCTTTTAATCATCTCCTTCTTTCCATTCTCTTTTCAATTAAAAAACGAACACAATTCTTTGTTATTAAACGAATCACCGAAAAGCTTTCATCGCATTTCTCCTCATGGATACAACCCGTTAGCCACAACCTACACGGTAAATTCTTAACTCTTTGATTGTTCTTTCATTTTAGCAATCAATTTTTGGCGCCGTTGCCGGGGAGGGAACGGTGTATTTGTTTTTTAACAAATTTGGTGTGTTGTTTCAGGGACTTGAAGATTAAGATCTAGCATTCAAGCTTGCAAGAGAAGACTTGCAAATTCTGTGCCCCTACTCTCGAAAGTAGGAAACAGAATTTCAAGAAATTGCGTTTCAAAAGTTGAAGATTTTGTTGAACTACTAAAAATCTTTTTTGCAGGATATATTGCTCGCAAAAAAATTAAGTTTTTGTACGTTATAGTCTTGCTATATCTGTTATCCACCATCCCTGTTTTAATCCAACAATAATTTGAGTGATTGTTAATTGCTTAAAAAAAGTTTAGACTTGCATTCTAGGCATTTGTCTAATTACGTTTACTTTACAATTACTGTTGAAGAGAGCTGGAGACAAGGTACGTATGCATAGCATATAGTTTAGGAAACATTCTTGGGTGATATTTGCTTTTGAATGCTACTTTTCTATATCTTGCCCACTTTGCACAATTAACTCTAAGGGTAAAAACCAATTCAAGATAAGATGGGGAAGTCATTACCCTTTCTTAGCCCACAAACCATCTCCAAGCACGCACAACCTAAGCCTAAGTAAAATCTAATAGACGTTGGCCTTAAGGACATCTCGAACTCACTAGGAGATTATCCTAAGGGGGAAGGTGTTGGAAATTGACTCCTGCCAAATCAGTGTCTAGGAAGGGGATTGAGGGCCGCAAGCCCGAAAGTTGGTGGTTACTTAATTAAGGAACGTCTTTGACGGATAACCTCCCACCAATCTTGCCCTGACCTGGCTGATTAGCTTGTGGTCGAAGTCTACATTATACCACCTGTGGATAATCAACCAGTTAGGAGTTGTGTAGGTTGAGGTTACCTTAGATTAGGCTTGGTTGATTACTCTTGTTGACTGTTGGTAAACTTGTTTGTGAATGTGATTGTGTTTGTGTATGCAAGTGTGGTCAAGAGACCCTAATTCATCTAGGTTGACTAGAAACACATCACCACCCAAGTTTGAATCAAGACCAGATCAGGTAATGGCTCAATCAACATCATTGCAGGATAGGTTCTACCCCATTAGAACCTCACTTCCATCTTGCATTCTACTTCCATCGGTTGGTGAATACAATTTTGAGCTCAAGCCTCAATTCATCAACACACTTCCCAAGTTTCATGGCTTAGAGTCCGAAGATGCTTACTTCTTCATAAGAGAATTTGAGGAAGTATGTCTAATGATGAAAATCCCACACCTTGTAGACGATGCTATTAGGTTGAGATTTGTCCCTTTCGCACTTAAGGACCTAGCAAAGAAGTGGCTTTACAGCTTAGCGGTCGGTTCTTTCACATCTTAGGATGGTTTCATCAAGGTCTTCTTGAAGAAATTCTATCCAATTCATAAGACCGCCCTCATTAGGAAGACAATCATGCAATTCGAGTAAGAACCGAGTGAACCGTTCTGGAGGTACTTTGAACGCTTTAAAGACCTCCTAGTCCAATGTCCACATCATGGAATAGAGAAATGGCGACAATGCCAAATTCTTTATGACGGTTTAGACAATTCTACCAAAACCCTCTTAAAAAGTATGTGCCAAGGGGATTCTTGCAGAAGGATGAAAATGAAGGATGGGATTTGTATGAAAATCTAGCTGAGAAGACCATCCAATGGGAACCCACTGTGAGACCTCTAGGAATCCTAAATCCATCTCTTCAAAAGGAGGTCTCCATTCTATCGAATCATCCATCGCTAATGAGGCTAAGTTAGCTAACCTAGCAAGAAGACTGGAAGCTCTAGAAATGAAGGAACCAAGTCCAGTCAATCAAGTCAGCCCAAACTAATTTTCAACTCTGGGTTGTACTTACTGCCAAGCCATGAATCATGTGTTCGAGGAGTGCCCTGTGTTTCAGGCTCAGCAACAATACCATGAACCAATGAATGCGGCTTTTTCAAGGTCAAACAATAATCCTTACGCACCAACATACAATCCTGGCTGGAGAAATCACCCTAATTTCTCATGGAGCCAAAATAACAATGATCATTCACGATCAAATCATACTAGCCACTTCCATCATACCAATAATTCTTCCAATCATCAACCCAACTTTTCTAATTTTCATAATAATTCTCCCAACCATCTACCTAACTTTTCAAACTATCAACAGAACTTTCCCAGCCAAGCTCCACAATCCTCCTTCCAGAATCCTCAACTAGAAAGAAGAATGACTGATTTTGATAGAAACATGGAAAGATACATAAAAAACCAAGATTCTCTCATGCAAACTATACAAAGGTTAGAGGTTCAAATGAGCCAACTAGCCACTCCACAGAATGAGAGACAGAAGGGTACCCTGCCTAGTTAGCCAATAACCAATCCGAGGAATTCTCAACAAGCTCATTTGGCTGAGGATAATTCATTAAATCAATGTAATGCAGTTCATACATTGAGATCAGGAAAGAGAGTTGATAATCAAGTGTCAACGCCAACTAATCCCATTCAGCACAACCACAATCAAGCATCCACTTCATCTAATCCAAATCCTTCCAATTCTGACGAATCTGAAAAAGATAAGTCAACCAGTCAGGTGCACCAGCCTATAGTACCATTTTCTAATAGGCTGAAAAACAACAAGCAAAATCCACACATGGACAAGATAATTGAGATATTTAATCAAGTGAAGATAAATGTGCCACTTCTTTATGCCATCCAACAAGTCCCTTCCTATGCTAAGTTTCATAAGGACATGTGCACCAAGAAGAGAAAGACTAATGTACCAAAAAAGGTCTTCTTAGCCACTAACATTAGTGAGCTACTATCGGGTCTGATCCCTGTCAAGTATAAGGATCCAGGTAGTCCTACCATTGCCTGCACAGTAGGACAAGCCGAGATTAGTCGTGCACTTCTTGACTTGGGGGCAAGTATTAACTTGCTTCCATTCTCAGTTTATTAACAACTCGGGTTGGGCGATCTTAGTCCAACTCGAGTCACCATCCAACTGGCTGACCGTTCAGTAAAAGTTCCAAAAGGGGAGATTAACGATGTCCTGATCCAGGTAGGGGAGTTCATTTACCCTGTTGATTTCATAGTTCTGGAGACACAACCTGTGTCCAACTCCAATCATAGGGCTCAAACTCCTGTTATCCTAGGGCGACCATTCCTTGCTACTGCCAATGCCATCATCAATTGTAGGAATGGGTCCATGAGGTTAACATTTGGGGACATGACTAGAGAAGTCAATGTCTTCAATCTAGGAAACAACCCCGCGATATTGAGGACCAAACATTTGAAGTCAACCTAATTAAGAACTTAACAATTGAACATAGGGAAGAATTGGAATTAAAACTAAGTGTGACTTCGGATTAGAGTCTGACGACTTTAATCCTGATCAGGTTGTAGATTCTGATGTGAATTAGGCCTCAAACCCTATTTCACCAATAACGAAGCCAACAAATTTGACTAGTCCTTCTAGTGAGCCTTCCTCTTCCTTAGAATTGAAAGCCTTACCTGCGCATCTCAAGTACGCGTATCTAGGCGAACAAGAGACCTTTCCTGTCATCATTGCCTCCCATTTAAATGACATGGAAGAAGAAGATCTTAAAGCTATTCTAAGAAAACATAGGGAAGCCATTGGTTGGACTATGACCGATATAAAGGGATTAAATCCAACCATCGTTCAACATCACATTCATCTCAATGAAGACGCCACACCTAAAAGAGACTCGCAGTGTAGGTTAAACCCTGTAATGGAAGAAGCTGTTCATGCTGAAATTGTCAAACTCTTAGACAATGGGATAATTTATCCCATTTCTGATACCCAATGGGTCAGTCCTGTCCACGCGGTTCCAAAGAAATCCTGTTTCACCGTAGTGGAAAACGAGAACAAATAGTTAGTTCAAACTCGACTTCCCACGAATATCCGAGTTTGCATCGACTATAGGAAGCTTAATGCTGCAACTCGTAAGGACCTTCACTTCCCTTCATTGATCAAATGCTTGAACGTTTGGTGGGTCACGGGTATTACTGTTTCTTGGACGGTTACTCGGGGTATAATCAGATCCCTATTGCTCCTGAGGACCAAGAAAAGACTACATTCACATGTCTATTTGGGACATTTGCTTATCGTCGAATGCCTTTCGGCTTATGCAATGCCCCAGCAACATTTCAACATTCCATGTTGAGTCTTTTCTCTGATATGGTAGAACGATTCTTAGAGATCTTTATGGATGATTTCTCTATCTACGGAGATTCATTCACTCAATGTCTCCACCATTTAGAACTTGTCCTCTAACGTTGTGCTGAGAAAAATTTGACATTGAATTGGGAGAAATGCCACTTCAAGGTAAAACATGGAATTGTCTTGGGTCATGAAATCTCCAAGAAAGGAATTGAAGTGGATAGAGCCAAAATTGAGGTTATTGCTAAGCTTTTCATGCCCACATGCGTTAAGGACATCAGATCCTTCTTAGGACACGCTGGTTTTTATCGAAGATTTATCAAGGATTTTAGCAAAATTTCTAGGCCCTTGACTAATCTGTTAGCTAAGGATTTGTCCTTCACTTTCGATGCTGAATGCATAAATTCTTGGGAGAAGCTTAAGAGAGAGCTTATTTCTACACCAATCATATCTGCACCGGATTGGTCTAAGCCGTTTGAAATCATGTGCAATGCTTCCGATTTTGCCATAGGCGCTATCCTAGGACAACGCACTGATAACAAGCAGCATGTGATTTACTACTCTAGTAGGACTCTCAACGATGCTCAATTGAACTACACTACGACTGAGAAGGAATTCTTAGTAGTAGTGTTTGCCTTAGAGAAATTTTGTCCCTACCTAGGGTCCAAAACTACCATTTTCACCGATCATTCTGCGCTTAGGTACCTCATGATGAAGAAGGCTGCCAAAGCCCGACTCATTCGTTGGATCCTCCTTCTTCAAGAATTCGATCTTGAGATTCGAGATAAAAAAGGCGTAGAAAATGTCGTTGCTGACTATCTCTCACGGATCCCTAATTCTCCATGCAACGAATTAACCATAAATGAGGATTTTCCTGAAAAAATCTCTTAGTTATCTCTAGGAAACCTTGGTTTGCTGATATAGTGAATTACTTAGTCACAAACCAAACTCCATCTCATTGGTCCAAAAATGATATATACCGGTTCTTATCCCAAGTCCGGTATTTCTTTTGGGAGGAACCGTATCTTTTTAAGTACTGTTCTGACCAAATTATTAGGAGATGCATTCCCGATGAGGAGGTTAAGAGTGTTCTATCTTTTTGTCACTAATTTGCATGCGGTGGGCACTTTGGTCCCCACAAGACTGCTGAAAAAGTGCTACAAAGCGGGTTTTATTAGCCCACTTTGTTCAGGGATGCTTATGAATTTTGCAAGACGTGCCCTAGATGCCAAATGGTAGAAAGGATCTCAAAACAAATATGATGCCCCTCAACCCAATTCTAGAAATAGAACTTTTTGATGTTTGGGGCATCGACTTTATGGGTCCATTTCCTAATTCATTTGGAAACCAATACATATTGGTTCTGTGGATTATGTGTCCAAGTGGGTAGAAGCCATTCCTTGTAAAACTAATGATAACAAAGTTGTCATAAAGTTTTTGAAAGAGAACATTTTTTCACGCTTCGGAACCCCTCGTGCTATCATCAGTGATAATGGCACTCACTTTTTGCAATAGATCTTTTGAAGCTCTTATGCGAAAGTATACCATAACTCATAAATTGTCCACACCTTATCATCCTCAAACCAGTGGGCAAGTTGAGGTTTCTAATAGAAAGTCAAGCTTATCTTGGAGAAAATTGTGAACCAAAACTGGAAAGATTGGTCCATCAAACTTGTAGATGCCCTATGGGCCTACAGGACCGCTTTCAAGACGATTCTAGGAATGTCTCCTTATAGGTTAGTCTATGGCAAACCTTATCACTTGCCCGTTGAGTTAGAGCACCGAGCCTTATGGGCAATCAAGCAGTTGAATTTCGACTTGACTAAGGCCAGTAACCTTCGAAATTACAAATGAATTAGAGGAATTGAGAAATGAGGCCTATGAAAATGCTAGGATCACTAAAGATAGAGTCAAGATTTTCCATGATAAACACATCATAAGAAAAACCTTTGTCCCTGGACAAAAAGTCTTACTCTATAATTCTAGGCTTCATCTTTTTTCAGGAAAATTGAAATCAAGATGGACTGGGCCATTCGTTGTAAAAACTGTGTTTCCACACGGTGCAATTGAGATCAGTGACACCAAGAATGGAAATGACTTTAAGGTAAATGGTCAACGCCATAAATCTTTCTTAGAATCGGTGCCGGTAAATGAAACGGCTATGGGTCTTTTTGACCCAGTGTATCGGTAACTTTCCTCTTTTCCATTTTTTTCATGCATTTATACACTTCTTTCATACATTGGGGACAATGCATGAGATAAGTGTGGGGGAGGGTTCTAACATGACAAATATATATATATATATATATATATATATATATAATATATATATATATATATATATATATATATATATATATATATGTATAAACAAAAAAACTTTTTGAAAGGTTAAAACAATATTTTGATATATTTTTTGTAAGAAATTAAGTCAATTTTAAGGAATAGGAAAATCATCATTAGGATTTCTTATACTTGGTCAAAGTCAGATAACTTGTTTGATTTTTAAGGTTAGGAAGAAAATTTGTGAAAGTAATTTAGTCTTGATATTTACCTTGAAGAAATATGCACACTAATACACTTATACACTTAGGGTTTAAAAACAGAGACTCTTATACCTTATAAAAAATATTATGAAATATATATATATACAAATCTAATTATTGATTAGCTAGGTGCTTTGGCCTAAGAAAGCCTTGGTATTTATGCAAAAGATAATTAGATAAAAAAATGTATATATATAAATCCTCTGATTAAGCTGGGTATTTATGCCTCATGAAGCATAAGTATTCACGCCTAAAAGGGTACATCTTATAAATAAAAACCTTGATTTCGTAGCCTTATCTACTCGAGTGTTTAAATCCTTAGGGGTGTTTTCTCACCTGGTGCCCTAAAACTGTCCGGTTTGGGTGTCACCGACTGAGGGCTCGTTACATGGGCAAATTAGAAAGCCTAATGAAATTGAGGAATAAATTTCACCAAAAATAAATATAAATAAGGCATAGGAGTTAATGTTAAAGAACCCTTAGTCAACTTCACAGTCACGATGGTTCATATGATTCAGATTAAATTAATAGACTAGATGAGAAGTACAATTTGACTCCTTACTTTAATTGATGACATGTTTTTGAATAAAGACTGAGTTTCAGAATGAAAAATTTGATATTCCTATAACTTATAGATTACTTAAAGCCTTACAAATATACTTCAAATATTTTCTCCTTTAAAAATGCTTTTCGAAAATACTAACTTTTTTCTCTTTCTTTATGGATTTTGTGGGTGCAATCCACTGAAAACCCTCACGAGATAAAACTCGTCCTCTAGGGGTAACCTAGAGGTTTGACGGCTTGTTGCACATGCTTAGCGCAATCGAGTGACCTGCGAAAGTGGTCTAATAATTGATTAGAATTAGTCTGATGTTTTGCTCGAGGGCGAGCAAAAGATAAATGTGGGGGTGTGATTAATCATATATATTGCATATACATTGTCACCTTACCATACTTTTTAGCTAATAAATCCTATTAACAAGTCTTCTTCTTCTTTGTTTAATGTAGGCCCAATTGCTAAAAGAAAGGAATGAGAAACAAGCCTAAAAGCCCACCAAATTCTGATTTAATTCAGAATAAATTCAAAATCAAGGAATCAGGGAAAATCTTCGCATATCAGAGGGGTTGAAAACCGGTTGAAAAGAATTCTCCCTGAATCAAGCAGTTGAAGCCAACAAACAAAGGCTGTTTTGTCAAATCCTGAAGCTGAAACGAGAAAATTATAAGAAGATAGGGCAAATCACCAAACCAGAGAGACCCACCAATTGGGTGTGGCCACATGGCCACACCAGGGCCGCGGAAATGCGGCCCTAGCCGCGTTTCCGTGGCTATGTGGTGTCAGTTGGGGGAGCGTTTGCTCCCCCAATCTTCCCGGGATCCCCCCTTTTGGTTTTTCCCTATAAATACTAGTTTCAACAGAGCAAAAGGGAGCGAAGACTAGGATTAGATTTTTGTTTATTTTCTAAGGACTTAGGCTCTTTGTTAGATAGTACAAAAGTTGTATTTTTGTTTTTCAATTTGCAGTCCAGTACAAATACTTGTGAGAGAGAGGAATTGAGTGCTTGTACTTGAAGATTGAAGTGACATCAATACAAGAATCAAGCCACATTTTCTTCTACTCGTATTACGGTATGTCTTGCGTTATTTACTTGCCTTCTTCTTTATTTTCCATGAGTAGCTAAATTGGTTTTCTGGGCTCACTATTGTACCTCTCTCCAGTTCTTCTTCTCTTCTGGTTTTAATGAAAAAGACCCAATGAATCATTTGCATGCCTTACTTAAAGCCTTTCTTCTTGAAAGTGTTCTTGAAGGCACATGAGGATGGGTTTGGATTTTTAAACTCTTACTTCTTTTATGAACATTTCTTGAACTGTTTTTACTTCATACTTGCTTCTTCGCGCTTGATGATTTAACATTCGATTCGAAATAATTTTTAAAGAAAAGAGTGAACTTTTCCAACCATCTTATGTGCTTTACTTCAAACATTCTAAAGTCAACTTTAAGTTTTGCCTATGATCAATTTGAGGCACTTAGGATTTCAATAGAAGAATAAACTGTTGAGTAGTGAGATAGTGAGCCCAGATTTTCTTCCTTATTATAATCAACAAAACAACTTTCGAGCTTTTTAAATCACCTTCTCCAAAGCCTTCTCTAAAGTTACAATTTCTCTTTTAATCATCTCCTTCTTTCCATTCTCTTTTCAATTAAAAAACGAACACAATTCTTTGTTATTAAATGAATCATCGAAAAGCTTTCATCGCATTCCTCCTCATGGACACGACCCGTTAGCCACAAGCTACACGGTAAATTCTTAACTCTTTGATTGTTCTTTCATTTTAGCAGTCAGGGTTGTTTTAGGCTGTTTCACACAAGATTTTTGGAGAGTTTCAAAGCCAGTTTTTTCATCTCTTGTAAAGGTTTTCTTCACTTATTTTAGGGCTAATACTTTCATATCAAAAGGAGAGTTTTCAAGAGTTTTTTAAAAGTGATTTCTTGAGTTTTTCACCACAAATCTATCCTAGTTTTTCTCACACATACTTGAGCTTTTCCTTGCTATATCAATCCTATAGGAGCTTTGTTGTGAGAGAGTTTTTAGGTGATCAAAGTGTAGAGATCACCAAGTGTTCATCTTGTATTTGAGGAGGCGAACTTGTGGGTTCGTGTTTGTGACGAGCTCTTATGGAAGCTTGGTGTAGAGGTGCGGCCTCGGCAAGCTAGTGTACTTGCGTGTGTTGTTCTTGCGGGAACAAGTGAGGGACTTGCGGGTCCAGAGTTCTAGTGTGAACTCATTGTAGGTGTTGCGGCACCGAGTGATCCAGTGGGATCATTTTTAGTAGAAATCCTTCATAGTGTTGAAGGCGGGGACGTAGAGAAAGGGTGCTCGAACCTCGTAACAATTCTCCCGTGTTTGTGATTGCTCTCTCTTTCTCACCTGTGTTTACATATCTTTCATGCTTATATTTCTTTTCTCCTTATATGCTTTGATATATCTTGTGCTTAATTGTTATGTGCTTGGGTTTGTTTATTCACACTTGTATTCAACCAAGAGAGTCATAGTAGCACCTCAACTTTTAATCTAGAGGAATCTTGAGGCGTTAGTCCAGAGCCCTTCACCAAAAATTTGGCTACACTCTTGTGTTATACCTTGTGTGTTAGCTTAATAGCTTTAGTTTGCATAAATTATTTTTAATTATGTATCATTATCATTATATTAGCTTGTACACCTATTCACTCCCCCTCTAGGTGTATTTTTACCTTTTATTGGGTGAAATCCTTGGCAACTAATCTGGTTTTGAATTTGTCGACAGTGCCATCGGGTCAGAGTTTTTTCTTGAAGATCCATTTACAACTTACTGGTTTGCATCTTGGAGGAAGGTCAGTGAGATCCAAGTATTGTTCTCCAATATGGACTTGATCTCACTGTCAATGGCTTCTTTCCAGAGAGGAGATTCAGAAGAGTCCATTTCTTCTTTGAAGGATCTAGGACCACCTTCTACAAGATAGGTAAAGAAGTCTTCACCAAAGAATGTGAGAGTCATAGTTCTTTTTCTCCTTCTCGGTATAAAATCAGAAGTAAGAGAAGAACTAGAGAAAGAAATATCAGAGACAGAAAGAGTACAAGATGAGTCACTATGGATTTTAGATTTGAAGAATGATATCTTCAAATAAACAACATCCCTAGCTTCAATGATTATGTTGTTGGATATTTCACTAATCTCAGAACCACTAGAAATTGCTTAACATTGTTATACAGTGCATATCCAATAAAGATAGCGTCAATAGTTTTAGGACCGATTTTCCTTTTCTTAGGTTCCAATATTGAAACATAGCTAGACAACCTCAGACTTTGAAGAATTGAATGTTAGGAGTTTCCCTTTCCAACGTTCATTGGAGTAACATCGGAGTCTCTTTGGGGGACCTTATTGAGAATGAAATAGGAAAAAAGGAGAGCTTCCCCTCAAAGGTTCTCGAGTGCACCTGAGCTAAGAACATGCAGTTTACCATGTCCGCCAGTGTTATATTCTTCCATTATGTTGGATTGAGGTGTGTAGGGAGCAGTTATCTCATGAATAATACTGTGCTCTTGGCACAATCCTATCATATCATTTGAGGTATACTCCCCCGATGATCAGATCTTAGGATCTTGATTTTTCTGTCAAGCTGGTTCTCTGCTACGGCTTTATACACCTTGAACCAATTGAGAACTTCATCCTTGGATTTGAAAAGATAGGTGTAACAGAATTTGGAATAATCATCAATGAATGTCATAAAGTATCTTTAGCCACCTCAAGTGAGAATTTTGTTTGAATCATACACATCACTATGAATCAGTTTGAGGGGTTCAGAATTCCTTATGATAGAGTGAAAAGGTGTTCGGACATATTTACCTTGAACACATATTTCACATTTAGAAGTTGAGTCGAAAGAAGATTTAGAAATGAGTTTCAATTTAATCATTTTTTTGATGGAACTGAAGTTGACATGTCCCAATCTACCATGCCAGATATCAGAAGACTTAATATTTAATGCAACAAGAATAGATATTTTATTATCAAAAGGATTGATTACAATGATCCAGAAAAGGCCATCACAAACAAAACCCTTTCCAAAGAAAACAATTGACTTGGAGATACAAACTTATTGGATTCCTTAATAATCTTATAGCTAGCTCTAAGAAGAGATGATTCGTTGATCAGATTTCTCTGAAGTGAGGGTACGTGTAGGACGTCTTGAAGAGTCAGAACTTTTTGGAGGTCATTCTGAATCAATGTGTCTACTTCCCTTTATCTCTCTAGTGAAGTGATTGAGGCAAAACCTGCACAAAAAAATACAGAATTTTAGATCTAAGAATAAAGATGTGCAAGTGCTCAATTCTTACCGCTATAGCAAGTGGCTATGCGAGTCGTGATCCACAAGGAGGGTTTTGCGATAGAAGCGTTCACGGTTCTTTATTGAAATCTTCATGAAGACAAAACGAAAGTTCTTCTTTGTTTTTAAGAAATAAAAATGAAAAACGAGTTATGTTAAAGTTAGAAAGAAAACGGTAGAATGAGAAAGTGGAGAGAATCAGAAAACGATGAAAGCGACTATGTACAAATGAGTTGAAAAAGAATGATTTGGAAGAGGTAGTGTTGGTGATTTAATTTACAGAAATAAAAGAAAAGAAATAAAAACAATTACTTACCTTCTTTTCACCAAAAGCTTACCTTGAGTCTTTAGCGACGATGTTACCTTGAAGTGGAGGCAATCAGCGCATAGCCCATAAGAGTTGAGTATTGGTCTCTTCTACATTACATCATCAAGACAACTCAAGCATGAAATGATACAGAGAGAGACTCAATTCCATCGTCATGAGCTATCGGTGGCACTCGCAAAGGCAAGGCTCTTTCGATGCTTTTAGACTCACTTGGAAGACAATTGTACCAAAAGAAAAGTGAAGTAGACAAGAAGAAGAAGAAGAAAACTAAAAGAAGTACATACAAAGAAAGAACATAGATTCAATTTCATAACAATCAAAGAAAAGAAAGAAACCTTACACCGGTGTCACTCTCAGCTCAAGCTTCATTCTTGTTCTTCGATGAAAGTCTGATCTCCTCTGATTTACATAAATGAAAAGTAAAATTACATGAAAAAGAAAAACAAAAACCTAAACTAAGAATGGAAAACTAGGCTAAATCCTATCTCTGCATCATCGTCCCATTTTCAGCGCAAATACTGCCTTTTTATAGGCATACCCCACACGAGGAGGATCTCGGGGAGATCGGGGGAGCAAACGCTCCCCCTAACTCCCCAACCAAGCCGCGGAAATGCAGCCGCATTTTTGCGGCTAGGGTGTGGCCTGGTGGCCACACCCTGTTAGTGGGTCTCCCCGGGTTCTCGTTCTGTCTTTATGTTTGGTTAGATTTGCAGTTTAGCTCTGAGATTTTGAAGAAATGGCCATTGATCTTTGCTTCAACCGATCGATTCTGAGAGGATTCTTCTCAACCGGTTTTCAACCTCTTGATTTTGCCCTGATTTACTGAGCTCGAATTAATTCTGATTTAACTCAGAATTTTGGTGGGCTTTTGGGCTCATTTCTCTTCATCTCCTTAAGGAATGGGCCTGCAAATAAATTAAGCATTTAATTAGAACAATGCAGATTTTATTCTATAATAAGTATGGAAAATATGATACAAAATATGTAACATTAGGGACCAATCACACCCCCATACCTATATTTTGCTCGTCCTCGAGCAAAACAACTAAACTATACTAAGGATTATTAGACCACTTTCGTAGGTCACGCGATTACACTGAGCATGTGCAACAAGCCGTTAAACCTCTAGGTTTCCCCTAGAGGACGAGTTTTGTCTCGTGAGGGTTTTCAACGAATTGCACCCACAAATCCATAAAGAAAGAGAAATAAAAAGTTAGTATTTTCGAAAAGTATTTTGAAAGAGAAAAATATTTGAAATATAATTGTAAGATTTAAGCAATTTATAAGTTATAGGAAAACTGAATTTTTCATTCCTAAACTTAGTCTCTATTCAAAAATTTGTTATCAATCAAAGTAAGGAGTCAAATTGTACTTCTCATCTAGTCTATTACTTTACCCTAAGTCATATGCACCTTGTGATCGTGAAAATTTTGACGAAGGGTTCATTAACTCTAACTCTTATGCCTTATTTATTTATATATCTATATTTTGTGGTATTATTCCTTATTTCTATTAGGCTTTCTAATCTGCCCATGTAACGAGCCTTTAATCGATGACTCCCAACCAAACGGTCTTAGGGCACCGGGTGAGAAAACACCCCAAGGACTTAAGGACTCGAGCAAACAAGGCCACAAACTAAGGATTTTATTATATGAACCTCTTTTAGGCGTGAATACTTATGCTTTATTAGGCACAAATACCTAGCTTAATCAGAGGATTTTTATATTTTTTTCTCAAACTTATCTAATCATCTTTCGCATAAATACTAAGGCTTGCTTAGGCCAAAGCATCTAGCTAATCAATAATTAGATTTGTTTATCTTTTTTTTTTATAAGGCATAAGAATCTTTGTTTTTGAACCCTAAGTGTGTAAGTGTATGAAGTGTGCATATTTCATCAAGGTAAAAATCAAGACTAAATTACTTTGACAAATTATCTTCCTAACCCTAAAAATCAAACAAATAATCTTATTTTTGAAAAGCACACCTAGAGGGGGGGTGAATAGGTGTACTTGCTAATCTAGAAACTAAATGCTCTAAATGCGGAAGCTAATGCAAATTTTGCAACACACTTAATACAACACACAAGTGTAGCCGAATTCCCCGTGAAGGGCTCTGGACTAACTCCTCTTGATTCCCCTTGAATGGGTTGAGGTGCTATGTGAAGCTCTTGTGGTTAAGTATAAATGAGGCACACACACAATCAAGCAAGCATATAAGGATGAGCAATATGAAAGATGCAAGGCAATACACAAGCAAATATGATATGTATGATGTGAATGATGCTTTGCACAAAATAAAGAGAGAGAGAGAGAGAGTTAGAGAGACAAGTGGATCAAACGCTAACAACAAGATATGTTTCGAGGTTCGAGCACCCAGCTCTACATCCCCGCCTACACCACCGTGTAGGATTTCCAATCCACTATCTCCCACCGAGGGAACCTCTACCGAAGAGGATTTGTTATAACACAAGGAGTACCAAACTCCTCTCTCAATACAAATACCACCTCACACAAGAGGGGTAGGCCCTTAGCCAAACAACAACCAACGCCTCTACCGAAGAGGGTTACAACCAATCTCCACCTCTCACTAGAGGGAGTAAACACAAGCCTCAACCTCAACCAAAGAGGGATCAAACCAATCACCCGATCAACCCTACCAAAGAGGGATACAACAAAAGCAAGGGTGTACAACTAGTGGTTTCTTTCAATCACAAACCAAACTCTCTTTCCACAAAACAAAAGATCCTAATAGATTAGGATAGATGATAGCTCAAGTGTGGAATCAAGGTGTTTTTGGAAACAAGCAACAAAGAGAAACTACTTGGGAAATCTCTTGTAAATGATAGAAAATGAAAACCAATACAATATCCCAAAAACCTAGTTCTCTTTGATTTTCTAAAAACTCAAAACAATAAAGTTGAAATCTTTTTAGTACAAAAACTATTTTGAAAACTTGTTTAAACACTAGAGAAACACTGAAATTTTTCTTCTTGAAAATCTTATCAAAACAGCCCAAGAGTTGGGGTATTTATAGCCCCAAAACAAAACTAGCCGTTAGGCTGATGTGGCAGCCTGACAGGCTTGGCGGTCGGCCGCCCGGTCGACCGCCAACGGTCAAAAATATGACCGTTGGGCAAACCCGGTCGACCGCCCGGTCGACCCAAATAAACAGAGAGCACTACTCTCAGTTACGGTCGACCGTCCGGGTCGACCGCCCTTGTGTCTGCCAGACGTGCACGGCTCTGTGCACGTCGGTCGACCTCACGGGTCGACCGGCCCTTGGTGCGGTCGACCCATGCGGTCGACCGACCTGGCCTGTCAGTCACAGTATAGGGCAGAAAAACATAAGTTAAAATATTTTAAAAATCTTTTAAGTCTTTGTAAATTACCCAAAAATAGTTTTATCATTTTGCATTGATATATAAACATGTGATAAAAAATTTGGCTCAAATATCAATCAATATGAACTATTTTTGTGTCTTATCATATTACCCAAAAACCAAAAACTGTATTTTCTAAAACTTAGATTTTTGAATAGAAAATACATTTTGTCCAAAACTTATCCAAATACAAAAACATGATATTTAAACACTATTGAAGCATAATGCATATGGATAGAAATCCAATATACATGAAACATATATATCATAGTTTTTGTCTATAATTCCAAAAAAGAGTTTTGTTAAAACACAAAACCTAAAACACATGAATAGGTATATCAAAGTAAGTTTGTCTAAGTAGTTGAAGCATGCATGTATATAGAACAAATCTAATATACATTAAAAACCATGTAAACTTGTTTTGATCAACTATTCATGAAAACCAAATTCAAAACATGATACGTGTGTGTATTGTGCACTTGAGCATATCAACTATACTAAACTTTATAAATGGATCTAAACACACTATCTAAACTAGGATACCTAAGTCTTCTTGACGATCTTCCATCTTCAAGTCGACTCGATCCCAAACGTGATCCACCGAGTGCAAAGGTATGATCTTGATGCTCGGGCACCGGAATCACCATGTGACGGCTTCCAAACTCATCTTTTTGAAGTAATCACCAACTAATATCTTGGTTAATGATCTGAAACTTAAACAACACAAGATTATTAGTAAACATAACTACATGAGTTAATCATCATCAAAACTAGAGTGGAAGGCCTCTGGGCCAACAATCTCCCCCTTTTTGATGATGACAAAACTCATGGAGTTATATATGCATGGATTAAAGTTAAGCTTCAAGGAAGCTCCCCCTTAACTCATGCATAAACAAATAAACAATAAATATGCAATGAATATTAAACATGAAACCTAAAACATGCATATCTATGCATAAACAATAAAAGGTTCTAGATACCAATGAAATGTTCAAAAACAAAACATGCTCTAGATACCAATTACAAAACATGCTCTAGATACCAATTAAAATTAAACTAAATTAAACTTAATATATGCAAAACATAAACATGCATATATAAACTCAAGATCTTTCTCAAATAATTCTCCCCCTTTTTGTCAATCATCAACAAAGGGGTAAAAACTAAAACAAAACAAAATCTTCTCTCTTTTTAATACAAAGAATCAATCTTCAATAAGGGATAAAAACAAAACCAAATCAATAAATTTTTCTCCCCCTTTTTGTTCGAAACAACGAATCAATAAAAATAATAGTTTACCACTTTTTGTCTAAAACAAAAACAAAACCAATTAGGGGTGACAATCAATTAAGGTACCAATTGAAAATATGTCAAAGAATAGCATCTTGATACCAATTGAAAGGAAACAAACAAAAAATATTGATACCAATTTTAAACAAAACACATGAGAATCTTGATACCAATTGAAATTAAACATAATGAATTTTGAATGTCTAAACAAAATTTTTGATACCACTTGTAAATATTTTTCATTTTGAACATATGATACCAAATTTAAATTTTCAATTATAAAGCATGGGAGTACAAATACCAATGAAAGACAAAATCAAATTTTCTCCCCCTTCATGAAATACCAACTAAAACAATGCATAGGCTTGATACCAATTTAAAAGTAATCAATTGAAATAAAATTGAAACTCAAGCTTAGCATAAACACAAACATATATATATGTATGGAAAATAGATACCAATTGAAATTGATATTCTTGGAATTGAAATCATACATACATACAAACATATATGAGTATACAGGAAGGGTCAAAATTGATACCAATTGAAAGAATTCAATGATACCAATTGAAATAACAATAAGATCAAGTGTATATCTCATATAACTAGCCTCCCAATCATTGTTCAAGTTTTAAATGATTTTCATTTTAAAGCATACATGAACATGATCTCCCATCCAACCACCCATAGAAGGTAGGGGTTTTTAAAAATAGATTTGAAAATAAGCTTTGTTTGAAAAACTCTACCAAAATGAAGAATACCGTAACTAGTTATAAGAAAAAGTTGTAAACTAGTACGAAATCCTTCAAGTAAGGAATAAAATAAAATTATTTTTCATAAAACACATGCAAATCACATAGCACTTAAAAACACTCAATATTCAATAATGTCCATACATGCTCATGAAAACATACTCATGAGAAATATCTTAAAAAAATGGTGAGTGTACAAGTAATGTGTGATATGGCATTATGAAATTTCCAATTAAGCTCAAATTCCTTGAAACAAGAAAACACGAAAATCATTAAAACTTATTTAATCTTCAAGGTATATGTATGTCCTATCTAAATTAAAGTATACATACATATCCAAACACAACGAGTCCACAAAATATATGCATTAGGCACGTGGCTCAAAAAGGATGTATATGTATAAAAATAATTTGGATAAAATAGATATATACATGAAGTTAAACTAATAAACACGAGATCAAGAAAAATTAAATTTTCATTAAAACAAATTTCATTTCAAGGTATATGTATGATTTGTCAACACAAAAAGTATACGTACATATCCCTAAACACAATTGAGTCCATATATATAGATTTGCATGAAAGGCAAATGACTCAAGGGGTGTACATGTATTTCTTAAAGTTTAGCAAAATAGACATATATATGAAATGGAAACACATGATCATAAAACAAATCCAAAAGTAGGAATACAAGTTTAAAATGTATGAATCATCAAAACTAGACTATACTAGCACATCTAATGGGTTCAAATAAGCATTCAAGCTCAAACATATATAGATTTATTTGTGGCCCACTATATGCACAAATATATATCTAGTCTTAATAAAAACTAACATTTAAACATATATTCAAAACATGAAGCATCAAAAAATAAGATAAAAATCATCATGATAAAGCTAAACATGATTACTATGTAAATTCACATGTTATTAGATTCATGATGTACATGATAGCTAAATTATAGGGAGAACACATAATAATTTATCCATATAAAACATGGGTGTCTCAAATACTATACATGTATGTCAAGAATCTATTTATCATGGTATTTTCATACTAATCACTAAACAATGAAACATGCTATAAACAATGAATATTAAAAGCATGTAAATAATAATTAGGAGTTAGGAATCGTTACCAAAACCTAGAAGGCAACTTCCCTTGTCTCCAAAACATGGTGGTCATCTCCACCAAACTTCCCTTGAAAGTGATGCATCCTATTGATTTCCTTTAGTACGGAACGCATCCACTCCAAGGTACGGCAACTCTCACGTCATGTGAGAGCCCACACCTACATCAAAAATAGGAGGGGTGGTCTTTGGTACCCATAATCTTTTGGGTCCATGGGGTTAGTATCATTCCGAACCCAAACAAACTTATTTGCTAAATTTTAAACATGTAATCTATCATAACAAAATTTAGCAAGGTGGCCCTTACGTCCACAATGTGTACAAGTGTACACACGAGCATACATTGTGTGATGGTGTCCGTGAGGAGCATGTGTATGCCATGGAGGGTGTGCATGCATATTAGATGGAACTTGTTTCTTTCGAAACAAAGATTGCAAACGTGTATGTCCCACTACACATTGGCTCAAAGTGGAGCCCAAACAATCTACACTCTTCTTAAGCAAACAAATATCATCATTAATTCTAGAAGAAGAGGTACATGCAATAGGTAGACTAGATGAGGAAGCTACACTAGCATGGCAAACATGAGCATCCATCTTATTTTTCAAAGAAATATTTTTATTTAGACAAATTTCTAATTCTTTTGAAATAAAATCAATTTATCTTTTAAAGAATTATTTTCTTTTAAAACAAAATCAACTTTTGAAGACAAATTTTCATTTTTCTTCAAAAGAGTTTCACAACCATTTTTAGATTTTAAAAACTCATTTTCTTTTACAACAAGATTAAGTTGAGATCTAAGTGAGACACATTCACTAGAAATCTCTTCCTTCTCTTGTAAAACATTGTTAAGTCTAGAATGCAAACTATTATTTTCTTTTTTAATGTCTAGACTTTTCTTTTTCAAAACATTATATTTTTCAATTAGTTTTTCACAAACAATAGATAGTTCTTCATTCAAAGCATGGGGATCAACAAGATCATTTGAAGAACTAGCACAATCATTACTATCTAGTTGAGATTTCGAAAGTACCTCAAGGGAGTCATTCCCTTGAACCATCAAGCATTGTGAGTCGGACTCTCCACTAGATTCCTCTTCTTGTTGGATAGGCGTTTGAAGCTTGGAGTGTGGTGGTTGTTGTCAACTTGTTCCACACTGCAAAGGCAGAATCAAGGTTAGAAACATGCATAAGATATTCTTTTGAAAGCGTGCTTCTAATGGCCTCAAGGGCTTGTGCATTGGCCCCTATATGATTGCTATCACCAAGGTAGGATTCCTTGGTAATGGCAAGGTAAACCTTATGTCCTAGGGTTTGTAAATAAACGGTCATCCTAATCTTCCAAACAATGATGTTGGAAGGGTCAAACATAGGTGGGGTCATTAAGGCAATAGTGAACTATATGTGTGCAAACAAGCAAATGCAAACAAGATTAGCCTAAAATGAGGATCTTTAACTCTAGGTTGTTAGACCCAAAATCAGAGCACTTGGCTCTGATACCAATTGAAAAGCACACCTAGAGGGGGGTGAATAAGTGTACTTGCTAATCTAGAAACTAAATGCTCTAAATGCGGAAGCTAATGCAAATTTTGCAACACACTTAATACAACACACAAGTGTAGCCGAATTCCCCGTGAAGGGCTCTGGACTAACTCCTCTTGATTCCCCTTGAATGGGTTGAGGTGCTATGTGAAGCTCTTGTGGTTAAGTATAAGTGAGGCACACACACAATCAAGCCAAGCATATAAGGATGAGCAATATGAAAGATGCAAGGCAATACACAAGCAAATATGATATGTATGATGTGAATGATGCTTTGCACAAAATAAAGAGAGAGAGAGAGTTAGAGAGACAAGTGGATCAAACGCTAACAACAAGATATGTTTCGAGGTTCGAGCACCCAGCTCTACATCCCCGCCTACACCACCATGTAGGATTTCCAATCCACTATCTCCCACCGAGGGAACCTTTACCGAAAAGGATTTGTTACAACACAAGGAGTACCAAACTCCTCTCTCAATACAAACACCACCTCACACAAGAGGGGTAGGTCCTTAGCCAAACAACAACCAACGCCTCTACCGAAGAGGGTTACAACCAATCTCCACCTCTCACTAGAGGGAGTAAACACAAGCCTCAACCTCTACCAAAGAGGGAGCAAACAATCACTCGATCAACCTCTACCAAAGAGGGATACAACAAAAGCAAGGGTGTATAACTAGTGATTTCTTTCAACCACAAACCAAACTCTCTTTCCATAAAACAAAAGATCCTAATATATTAGGATAGATGATAGCTCAAGTGTGGATCAAGGTGTTTTTGGAAACAAGCAACAAAGAGAAACTACTTGAGAAATCTCTTGTAAATGATAGAAAATGAAAACCAATACAATATCCCAAAAACCTAGTTCTCTTTGATTTTTCAAAAACCCAAAACAATAAAGATGAAATCTTTTTAGCACAAAAACTATTTTGAAAACTTGTTTAAACACTAGAGAAACACTGAAATTTTTCTTCTTGAAAATCTTATCAAAACAGCCCAAGAGTTGGGGTATTTATAACCCCAAAACAAAACTAGCCGTTAGGCTGATGTGGTAGCCTGACAGGCTTGGCGGTCGGCCGCCCAGTCGACCGCCAACGGTCAAAAATGTGACCGTTGGGCAAACCCGGTCGACCGCCCTGTCGACCCAAATAAACAAAGAGCACTGCTCTCAGTTACGGTCGACTGTTCGGGTCGACCGCCCTTGTGTCTGCCAGACGTGCATGGCTCTGTGCACGTCGGTCGACCTCACGGGTCGACCGGCCCTTGGTACGGTCGACCCATGCGGTCGACCGACCTGGCCTGTCAGTCACAGTACAGGGCAGAAAAACATAGTTAAAATATTTTAGAAAATCTTTTAAGTCTTTGTAAAAATACCCAAAAATAGTTTTATCATTTTGCATTGATATATAAACATGTGATAAAAAATTTGGCTCAAATATCAATCAATATGAACTATTTTTGTGTCTTATCATATTACCCAAGAACCAAAAACTGTATTTTCTAAAACTTAGATTTTTGAATAGAAAATACATTTTGTCCAAAACTTATCCAAATACAAAAGCATGATATTTAAACACTATTGAAGCATAATGCATATGGATAGAAATCCAATATACATGAAACATATATATCATAGTTTTTATCTATAATTCCAAAAAAGAGTTTTGTTAAAACACAAAACCTAAAACACATGAATAGGTATATCAAAGTAAGTTTGTCTAAGTAGTTGAAGCATGCATGTATATAGAACAAATCTAATATACATTAAAAACCATGTAAACTTGTTTTGATCAACTATTCATGAAAACCAAATTCAAACATGATACGTGTGTGTATTGTGCACTTGAGCATATCAACTATACTAAGCATTACAAATGGATCTAAACACACTATCTAAACTAGGATACCTAAGTCTTCTTGACGATCTTCCATCTTCAAGTCGACTCGATCCCAACGTGATCCACCGAGTGCAAAGGTATGATCTTGATGCTCGGGCACCGGAATCACCATGTGACGGCTTCCAAACTCATCTTTTTGAAGCAATCACCAACTAATATCTTGGTTAATGATCTGAAACTTAAACAACACAAGATTATTAGTAAACATAACTACATGAGTTAATCATCATCAAACTAGAGTGGAAGGCCTCTGGGCCAACAATTTTGACCAAGTATAAGAAATCCTAATTTGGATTTTCCTATTCCTTAAAATTAACTTAATTTCTTACAAAACATATGTCAAAATATTTTTTCTATTTTCAAAAAGTTTTTAAAAGTAAAGAAAATGTTAAATATTTTTTTTTGTTTTAAAAAGAAAAAAACTAAGTTATGTTAGACCCTCCCCCACACCTATCTCATGCATTGTCCTCAATGTATGAATTAATGCATAGATGCATGAAAATGAAGAAAGGGAAGGAAAATGTTACCTTAAGGTGGTGGTTCCGGTGGTGGTCTGATTAGTCCACGAAATGCGGCCCAATCGAATTTTCGTTGGGTTCGGAGGAACCCACCAGAAATATCTCTAATATAACCCATTAAAATGATGAATCCATAATGGATTTTTATTAAATATTTGACCCCATCTAATTTCCAAATTCCATAATTGATTTCAGAGTCAAATTTGTCAACCACCTCGTCCCAAAATGGAGTATGAAATGATAGAATGATTGACTTGGTCTCAGGAAGTATAGGAACTAATACCGACTCAGGAAGGTGACTTAAGTCAAGTAAAGGCTCAGGAATCGAGATTGGTTCAGGAAGTGGGTCCAAGTCAAGAAAGTGAAACTCAAGTCCACATTTATTTTCCAACAATGGATTGTAACTTAATATTGGTGATTCAAGTTCAGGAATGATAGGTGGGGGAATCAAAACTGACTCTAAAATATTACTCAAGTTTGGTAACAAAACAGGAGTCAATATTGATTCAGAAAGTTGAACTGGATCACAGATTTGAGAATCTAGGTCACATATCTCATTGAGTTCAATATCAAAAAAATGAGAACTTGCCAATTTGTTAATAGGATTGTCAAAAGTGTAAAATTGGTCAAGTTCAATATGATCATCAAAAATGGGTGATTCAATTTCATTATGAATTGGCACAGGATTCAATGTTGACTCAGGAAAAAGATTGAAATCATGTGAAGACACCGGAGTCATTACTGAATCTGGAAGTAAAATTGAATCACTAAGTTGAGATTCATGATCATATTCATTTTCAAGTTCAATTTCAGGAAAAGGATAACTTGCCAAACTGTCAATATTCTTTTCAAAATTTGGAGTTTGGGCAAGTTCAAATGATTGTTCTAAAATGGAACCTTGATTTCCAAAACAACCTGACTCATCGGCTCTAACAGGATGGTTAGTGACATCAGAACTGGTCAAAGGGTGAGAACGTAGAGATTGGACCATCATATCTATGTCACGATTACGAGCGTTTTGAGCCTGAGTCATGGCTTCAAGCATCTTTTCATAGTTGATAGGTTCATTGTTTTGATGAAAAGATGAAGTATTGTCTTAGAATTGGTGGTGAAATTGTGAGTCCATCAGATTTTGGGATTTGTGTTTGGACTCACGCATACTCATTTCCAAAATTGATAGTTTTCTATTTTGGACTGGTGGAACTGAGTATGAATCTTGGAAATATTGTGGACTAGGTGGAGGAGGAGGACAAGTTGGTTGATAATTATGCTCGGGGGAGGTGAATCCACACTGACTCTGTGAAGAGTTGAAATCGTTATGGAAATTATAGTTATTAGATTTTGGACATGGGTTATATTGATTCGGATAAGACCAATCCGGCACATTAGGTTCGTTAAAGTTATGATATGCCGGGTTGGTAATATCCGAAAATGAAGTCGGTGTGTAATATGGATTACTATTAAAATTGGAAAAATTATTATTATAAGCCATATCACACAGTGGAATACAAACAAAAAGAAAGAAAAACAAACAAATAAACAAACAAAAAAGAAAAAATTCTAACCTAAGTTAGGGTAGACCTATGACCTAGACGACTCCTAACTGATTAGACTGTCCACGGGAGGTATAATGCAGACTTTTACCACAAGCTAATCAGCCAGGTCAGGGCAAGATTGGTGGGAGGTTTTCCGTCAAAGACGTTCCTTAATTAAATAACCACCAATCTTCGGGCTTTCGGCCCTTAATCCCTTTCCTAGACACTGATTTTGCAGGAGTCAAATTCCAACACTTTTCCCCCTTAGGATAATCTCCTAATTGAGTCCGAGATGTCCCTAGGGCCAACGTCTACTCATTTTTAGTTAGGCTTGGGTTAGTGAGTGCTTGGAATCTGATTTTTGGGCCAAGGAAGGGTGATTAAATCCCCACCTTATCTTGTTATGGATTAGTGCCCTTAAGATAAGTTTGTGCAAGTGTACAAGATATGTAAATAAGATTCACTCAAAGCAATGAAAATCAACCAAGAGGTGAGTCCTATTCTACATGCAATGCGAACGTACCTTGCTCCAGCACTCTTCAACAATAAAATAAAAGAATTGAAAAGACACGTGCCTAAAATGCAAACGTCTAATCAGTTTTTCTCTTTTTCAATAAGTATTTTACTGTTGGTTTATTAGCAGGCTTATGGTGATGGCATATAAGAAAAAACAAATTGCAGAAAACTAGAATTTTGCAAGTCAAGCAGCCCTGCAAAAAACAACGTTAGTAGTCAACTCCTTTTTGCCGCGGAACCGCGGCTTGGGTAGCGCAAACGCGGCAAAGCAGAGGCTAATGGGTCTCTGCTTTCTAGAGCAGAGGCCCAATACCACTTATATGTTACTGCAATCTTAATTTCCTGCTTTGCTTGCCCTATAACCTGCAACAGAGAAGAAAATTCGTTTTAGTTCTAAAAAATTTCAATAAAAATCAGATTTCAATAAAAACCGTTACCCTCCCCGGCAACGGCGCCAAAATTTGATTGAGGCAAAACCTGCACAAAAAATACAGAATTTTAGATCTAAGAATAAAGATGTGCAAGTGCTCAATTCTTACCGCTATAGCAAGTGGCTATGCGGGTCGTGATCCACAAGGAGGGTTTTGCGATAGAAACGTTCACGGTTCTTTATTGAAATCTTTATGAAGACAAAACGAAAGTTCTTCTTTGTTTTTAAGAAATAAAAATGAAAACGAGTTATGTTAAAGTTAGAAAGAAAACGGTAGAATGAGAAAGTGAAGAGAATCAGAAAACGATGAAAGCGACTATGTACAAATGAGTTGAAAAAGAATGATTTAGAAGAGGTAGTGTTGGTGATTTAATTTACAGAAATAAAAGAAAAGAAATAAAAATAATTACTTACCTTCTTTTCACCAAAAGCTTACCTTGAGTCTTTAGCGACGATGTTACCTTGAAGTGGAGGCAATCAGCGCATAGCCCATAAGAGTTGAGTATTGGTCTCTTCTACATTACATCATCAAGACAACTCAAGCATGAAATGATACAGAGAGAGACTCAATTCCATCGTCATGAGCTATCGGTGGCACTCGCAAAGGCAAGGTTCTTTCGATACTTTTAGACTCACATGGAAGACAATTGTACCAAAAAGAAAAGTGAAGTAGACAAGAAGAAGAAGAAGAAAACTAAAAAGAAGTACATACAAAGAAAGAACATAGATTCGATTTCATAACAATTAAAGAAAAGAAAGAAACCTTACACCGGTGTCACTCTCAGCTCAAGCTTCATTCTTGTTCTTCGATGAAAGTCTGATCTCCTCTGATTTACATAAATGAAAACTAAAATTACATGAAAAAGAAAAATAAAAACCTAAACTAAGAAATGGAAAACTAGGCTAAATGCTATCTCTGCATCATCGTCCCATTTTCAGCGCAAATACTGCCTTTTTATAGGCATAACCCACACGAGGAGGATCCCGGGGAGATCGGGGGAGCAAACGCTCCCCCTAACTCCCTAACCAAGCCGCGAAAATGCGGCTTTGGCCGCGTTTCTGCGGCCAGGGTGTGGCCAGGTGGCCACACCCTGTTGGTGGGTCTCCCCGGGTTCTCGTTCTGTCTTTATGTTTGGTTGGATTTGCAGTTTAGCTCCGAGATTTTGAAGAAATGGCCATTGATCTTTACTTCAACCGATCGATTCTGAGTGGATTCTTCTTAACTGGTTTTCAACCTCTTGATTTTGCCCTGATTTACTGAGCTCGAATTAATTCTTATTTAACTCAGAATTTTAGTGGGCTTTTGGGCTCATTTCTCTTCATCTCCTTAAGGAATGGGCCTGCAAATAAATTAAGCATTTAATTAGAACAATGCAGATTTTATTCTATAATAAGTATGAAAAATATGATACTAAATATGCAACATTTGGACCAATCATGAAGTCATCTGCTAGGTTCATGCTTTCTTCATGTTGTTCCTGATAGGATTTACGCTAAGAGCGATCAGTATAGATATGAATATTAGCTCTTGAGTCTAACCACCAATCCGAGAAGATAGTAATAGAGTTGACAATAGGAAGAGAGGAATCTAACCTTAAAAAGTTGGAGTTCAGTTCTACCATGTTGACCTTAAGCCAGTCATTTCCTCTATTTCCTCTTGGTTGAGCCTTGACTGGTTCCGTCCTTCAGTTGAAACATTATGGTGCCAAGAGATTGGTTCTCCCGCAGACATAGCAGAATCTTCAATCGGTCTTCCAGCCAGAAGTTTTGGGTTTGAAGGAGGAAGATTGCAAAGGTTTGAAAGAAGATGAGTTTGCATGTGGTAAAGAATGAAAGTGATTGGGTTTCTTAAATTTCTTGGCCTTGGGATTTATAAATTTATGCTTAGGCTTATCCTCAACCAAGTTGACTTTGGCTTTTAATTCTGAGCTTGGTTTAGAATTTTACATATGCTGATCTTCTATTTGGATCACTTTTAAGGCTTGAACAAGGGTAAGGTCACATTGCTTGTGACGGAGCTCTCCAATAATGGCTGACCATGAAGAAGAGAGTTTATCAATGAGATAAGACACCTTATACTTGTCGGAGAATTGATTTTCTTTTGATTAAAGGTGTCAGATAAAATCTTGAAATTTATGAAGTTTATCATTGATAGGTTTACTGTCTGGCATCATGAATTTATTAAAGGAGGAGGAGATGAATCTTTCGATTTCAGCATCATCGAGGCTAAATTCATTCTCGAGAGCTGTTCACAGTTCTTTGACACTCTTATATTCATAATAAATATCATATAAACTATCAAAGAGTGCACTTAGAATTTTATGGAGACAATTTATTGGCCTAAAGGCCATTAGCCCCAGTTTTGATGATAACAAAATATATGTAGTTATTTTTTAACAATTTTGTTTAACAAAGTTTCAGGACAACTATTTGTTGCATTTTGGTTCCATCACAAGACTCACATTTGGAAACAAAGAAGATGCAGATCCTAGAGCCTAAGTATATAAAAGAACTCAAGGATCAAGAAGACTATATAAAGATTTGTATTTTCAATTTTTGTATTTTAGATAGGATTTATAGTCATTTGTTAAAACTAAGATGATATAGGTTGATAGCTTTTAGGATTGACACACACGCATATTTCATACTCCTTGTGTCTTTAACAAGAGTTCATAAGTATACTCTTTATCATTTTCAAAATCGAGTTTCAGAAAAACAAGTTTCGAAAAAAATCAAGTTTTTGATTTAGAAAAAAAATTTGTCAAAATATGGTTCTAACTTTACTTTGTGTTTATCCATGATCACACACTGGTTTTTCAAGTCCCTAAAACTCTGTTTTGCATTTAAAGATCAAAAGTGATTTTATCAAAAAATAATGGTTTCAAAAGATCTTCATAACTTGACTTTGGCCCTTCGGTCGACCAGGCGGTCGACCGTAGGCAGAGCAAAATTGCTCTATCGATCGACCGAGTGGTGTGCACTTCGGTCGACCGGGCGCTCGACCGAAAGAGCTTTGCTCTCGGTTAGGTCCGATCGACCGGCCCGATCGACCGACAGAGAGTTTAACTCTCTGGTTGGGAACAACGGTCGACCGTATGGTCGACCGCTATCCCCAACGGTCGAAAATCCAACCATTGGCGGTCGACAGGCAGAAGAATTTTTGCTGTGATTTTTCCCAGCGGCTATATTCTGTTTTATTTTTTCTGAGTCTTTTTCAACGGCTCTTTTAGGTTTTCTACTCATGTTTTCATCCCTAAATAGCGGGATTGTGGAAAAACTCCAAAATAAGATTTCTAAAGTTTAGATCAAGTTTTTACAAGTTTTAGCTTTTTCACAAAAAATTTCTTTTTGAGCCAAATTTCCAAATTCTTGTTTTTAGCTTGAGCCCTCTCTTTACATCTCTACAAGCTATTTTCACTATACAATCTCAAAGAGTTTCACTTCCTCATCTTGGTTATAGGATTGTGCTTGTGAGCTATTTGTGATCAAGTGTTGATCACCGTTTTTCTTCTATTGAGAAGTTGTAGAGGTTGCGATCTCAAGTGAGCTAGTGAGTTCCGTGTTGGTGTTGCGGCACCGCGAGAGAGGACTAGTGAGTCTATTGAGTTAACTTATAAACGGTTGACGATCTAGTGAGATCGGTCATAGTGAAAATCCTTCATAGTGGTGGAGGCGGGGACATAGAGTAGTGGCTCGAACCTCGAAATAAATCATTGTGTTTGCGATTGCTTACTCTTTCTTTCTTCACTTTACTCTCTTTTTAATTACTTGCACTCTAATATTATTTACTTATTTGCAAGTATTTCTTAAGTTGTATTTGATATTTGCTAGGTTGGTAGCAAGTGATTTTTAATTCTACATTATTTGTCATTTAGTATAGCCATCACCTATTCAACCCCGTCTAGATGATTTTCAATTGGCATCAGAGCGTAACCCTAGTTTTTATTTAACCACCATAGAGAGATCCTTTCATTTGGTTATATTCATTTGTTGCATTCGTTATTTTTTGTGCACTTATACTTATTTTCATGGCATCACACGATTTCACTAGCATCAAGTCCCCACCCAAATTTGATAGGTTGAACTTTCCCATTTGGAAGGTCAAAATGAACCTATTCCTTAAGTCCCTAGGAGTTAGAGTTGCAAGGCCATTACCAAAGAATTTGTTGAAGCTCATAGTGATGAGGATGCATGGTCTGAAGCAACCGCTAAGGACTATGAGGCAAATGTTAAAGCCCAATATGCACTTACACAAACATTAAATGATGATGATCTTTCTCGTGTAATTAATTGCAAATCCGCTTATCAGGTTTGAAATGATCTTATCATTACTCATGAAGGAATGTCGTAAGTCAAGAGATCAAAAGTTGACTTGCTCTGTTCTAAATATGAGAATTTTAAAATACTTAAAAATGAACGTCTAGATGAGATGCTCACTCGGTTCACCAAGATTACTAATGGTTTATCTTCTTCAGACACCACTGACAATGACCAAAAGATACGGAAGATCATTAGAGCTCTTCCTAAAGCTTGGAAAGTCAAGGCAACTGATTGAGGCTAAACCTGCACACAAAATACGAGATTTCAGAACTTATAATAAAAATGTGCAAGTGCTCAATTCTTCCTCTATAGCAAGTGGCTATGCGGGCAGAGATCCACAAGGAGGGTTTTGCAATAGAAGCGTTTACGTTCTTTATTGAAATCGTTAAGAAAAAAAACGAAAGTTCTTCTTTGTTTCTTAAAAAGAAAAGAGAAAAAGAGTTATGTTAAAGTTAGAAGAAAATGAGAGATGAAGAAGGTGGAAAGAAAGACTATTTACAAAGAAGGGGAAAGAAAGCGACTATGTACAAATGAGTCGAAAAGAAAGAGTTGGAAGAAGTGGTGATCTATACTAAAGAAATAAAAGAAAAGAAAGAAAGGAGAGTGAAGAAATACTTACCTAGTTTGATTGATGACTTACTTGGAAACCTGTGCATGTTCTACCTTTGTTTAGGAGGTGTTCAACGCATAGATCATAAGCCCGAGCTCAGTCCCCGTTCGCATTATATCATCAAGTCTCGCACAAGCATGAAGTGATACGTCTTGAGGAGGAGAACGTCTTCATGAACTATCGTTGGCACTCACATAACATCGTTATACTTGTGCTTTGGAATTCACTTGTAAACTCAACAAAAACAATGAGGTAAAGTAGAAGGAGGAAGAAGAAAGCAAAAGAAAAGTAAAGTAAAGCAGAACATACAAACAAAGAATTTACCTTTATTACTTACTAAAACAATGGAAGAAAGGAGGAGGGTACATCGGTGTCACTCTCAACATCAGCCTCTCTCTCTTACTTACATGAATCATCATCTAACCTAAGCCTACATACAATTTACATGAAAAGAAAAGAAAAACCTAAACTAAGAAATGAAAAACTTGTCTAAATCCTAACTCTGCATTGGCATCCCATTTCAGCACAAAGAATGGCCTTTTATAGGCCAAACCCCAACAACCAGGATCCCGGGGAGATCGGGGGAGCAAACGCTCCCCCTAACTCCCCAACAATGCCGCAGAAACACAACTTTTGCCACGTTTCCGCGGCCAAGGTGTGGCCAGTTGGCCACACCCTGTTGGTGGGTCGCGCTGGTTTGGCCTTCTGACTTTATCTGGAGTTGGTTTGTCAGTTTGAGTCCTAGATTCTGACGAAATGGCCTTGGATTCTTGGCTTTAACCGATCGATTCTGAGAGGATTCTTCTCAACCGGTTTTTCACCTCTTGATTTTGCCCTGATTTACTTGGTGCGAATTAATTCTGATTTAATTCAGAATTTTGGTGGGCTTTGGGCTCATTTCTGTTCATCTCCTTAAAGATTGGGCCTGCAAATAAATTAAACAATTAATTAGGACAATGCAGGCTTTTATTCTATAATAAGTATGGACATATGATATTAAATATGCAACATTAGCGACCAATCACACCCTATACCTATCTTTTGCTCGTCCTCGAGCAAAACAACTAAACTATACTAAGGATTATTAGACCACTTTCGCAGGTCGCGCGATTGCACTGAGCATGTGCAACAAGCCGTTAAACCTCTAGGTTTTCCCTAGAGGATGAGTTTTGTCTCGTGAGGGTTTTCAACGGATTACACCCACAAAATCCATAAAGAAAGAGAAATAAGGAGTTAGTATTTTCGAAAAGCATTTTGAAAGAGAAAAATATTTGAAATATAATTGTAAGATCTAAGCAATCTATAAGTTATAGGAAAACTGAATTTTTCATTTCTAAACTTAGTCTCTATTCAAAAATTTGTTATCAATTTAAGTAAGGAGTCAAATTGTGCTTCTCATCTAATCTATTACTTTACCCTAAGTCATATGCACTTGTGACTGTGAAAATTTTGACTAAGGGTTCATTAACTCTAACTCTTATGCCTTATTTATTTATATGTATATACTTTTTTTTTGTGGTAATATTCCTTAGTTCTATATTAGGCTTTCTAATCTGCCCGTGTAACGAGCCTTTAATCGATGACTCCCAAACCAAACGGTCTTAGGGCACCAGGTGAGAAAACACCCAAAGGACTTAAGGATTCGAGCAAATAAGGCCACAAAACTAAGGATTTTATTATATGGACCTCTTTTAGGCGTGAATACTTATGCTTTATTAGGCACAAATACCCAGCTTAATCAGAGGATATATCTTTTTTCTCAAACTTATCTAATCATCTTTCGCATAAATACTAAGGCTTGCTTAGGCCAAAGTACCTAGCTAATCAATAATTAGATTTGTTTATATTTTTTTCTCTTTTTTTATATATATATTTTTATAAGGCATAAGAATCTTTATTTTTGAACCATAAGTGTGTAAGTGTATGAGATGTGCATACTTCATCAAGGTAAAGATCAAGACTAAATTACTTTGACAAATTTTCTTTCTAACCCTAAAAATCAAACAAATAATCATATTTTGACCAAGTATAAGAAATTTTAATTTAGATTTTCCTATTCTTAAAATTAACTTAATTTCTTACAAAAAATATGTCAAAATATTGTTTCTATTTTTCAAAAAGTTTTTAAAGTAAAGAAAAACCTAAGTAATGTTAGACCCTCCCCACACCTATCTCATGCATTGTCCTCAATGTATGGATTAATGCATAGATGCATGAAAAAGAAGAAAGGGAAGGAAAGTGTTACCTTAAGGTGGTGGTTCCAGTGGTGGTCTGATTGGTCCACGAAACGCGGCCCAATCGACTTTTCTTTGGGTTCGGAGGAACCCACCAACAATTACTCTAATATATCCCATTAAAAAGATGTATCCATAAAGGATCTTTATTAAATATTTAACCCCATCTAATTTCCATATTCCACAACTAATTTCGGAGTCAAATTTGTCAACCACCTCATCCCAGAATGGAGTATGAAATGATAGAACGGTTGACTTGGACTCAGGAAGGACAGGAACTAATACCGACTCAGGAAGGTGACTTAAGTCAAGTAAAGGTTCAGGAGTCGAAATAGGTTCAGGAATTGGGTCCAAGTCAAGGAGTTGAAACTCAAGTCCACATGTATTTTTCAACAATGGAATGTGACCTAATATGGGTGATTCCTGTTCAGGAATGATAGGTGGAGGAATCAAAGCTGACTCTAAAATATTACTCAAGTTTGGTAACAAAACAGGAGTCAATATTGATTCAGAAAGTTGAACTGGATCACAGATTTGAGAATTTAGGTCACATATCTCATTGAGTTCAATATCAAAAAATTGAGAACTTGCCAATTTGTCAATAGGATTTTCAAAATTGTATAATTGGTCAAGTTCAATATGATCCTTAAAGATGGGGGATTCAATTTCATGATGAATAGGCATAGGATCCAATGTTGACTCGGGGAAAAGATCGAAATCAGGTGAAGATACCGGAGTCATAATCAAATCAGGAAGTAGAATTGAATCACTCAGTTGGGGTTCAGGATCATATTCATTTTCAAGTTCTATTTCAGGAAAAGGATAACTTGCTAAACTGTCAATATCTTTTTCAAAATTTGGAGTTTGGGCAAGTTCAAATAGTTGTTCTGAAATGGAATCTTGATTTTTAAAACTACAGGACTCTTCGGCTCTAAGAGAATGGTTAGTGACATCAGAACTGGTCCAACGGTGAGAATGTAGAGATTCGACCATCATATCTATGTCACGATTACGAGTATTTTGAGCCTGAGTCATGGCTTCAAGCATCTTTTCATAATTGATAGGTTCATTGTTTTGATGAAAAGATGAAGAATTGTCTTGGAAGTGGTAGTGAAATTGTGAGTCCATCAGATTTTGGGATTTGTGTTTGGACTCACGCATACTCATTTCCAAATTGATGGTTTCCTATTTTGGACGGGTGGAACTGAGTATGAATCTTGAAAATATTGTGGACTAGGTGGAGGAGGAGGACAAGTTGGTTGATAATTATGCTCGGGGGAGGTGAATCCACACTGACTCTTGATTGGTTGCTAATGTTGCATATTTAATGTCACATTTCCATATTTATTTTAGAATAAAAGCCTGCATTGTCCTAATTATTTGTTTAATTTATTTGCAGGCCCAATCCTTAAGGAGATGAAGAGAAATGAGCCCAAAAGCCCACCAGAATTCTGAATTAAATTAGAGTTAATTCGTACACATAAAATCAGGGCAAAATCAAGAGGTTGAAACTGGTTGAGAAGAATCCTCTTAGAATCGATCGGTTAAAGCCAAGAATCCAAGGCCATTTCGTCAGAATCTGGAGCTCAAACGACAAAACCAACAAAGGATAAAGCCAGAAGAAACCCCCGGAGAGACCCATCAACAGGGTGTGGCCATCTGGCCACACCCTGGCCGCGGAAACGCGGCTTGGGCCGCGTTTCCGCGGCTTTGTTGGGGAGTTAGGGGGAGCGTTTGCTCCCCCGATCTCCCCGGGATCTTGGTTGTTGGGTATTTGCCTATAAAAGGCCTATACTTTCGCTGAAAAATGGACGGGAAGGCAGATTAGGATTTAGCCTAGTTTTAATTCTTTGTAGTTTAGGTTTTTCTTTTCTTGTTATGTAATTTGTATGTAACTTAGGGTAGAAGAAGATTCATGTAAGTAAGAGAGAGAGGCTGAAGTTGAGAGTGACACCGACGATGTACCCTCCTCCTTTCTTCCATTGTCTCTACAATTAATAAAGGTAAAGGTTCTTTTTATGTTTGTATTTTCTTTTGTTTTGTCTTCCTCTTCTACTTTACCTTGGTTATTGTTGTTGAGTGTACAAGTGAATTCCAAAGCACGTATAACTAAGCTACATGAGAGCTAGCGATAGTTCATGAAGACGTTCTCCTCTTCCAAGATCCGCATCACTTCGTTCTTACTAGGCTTGACGATATAATGTGCACGGGGACTGAGCTCGAGCTTATGATCTATGCGTTGAACGCCTCCGAAGCAAAGGTAGAACATGCAATAGTTTCCAAGTAAGTCAACACTCAACCTAGGTAAGTATTTCTTCACTTTTCTCTCTTTCTTTTCTTTTACTTCTTTAGTATAGATCAACACCTCCTCAAACTCTTTCTTCTCCACATCATTGTACATAGTCGCTTTTCATCGTTTTTTGATTTTCCACCTTCTTCATCTCTCGCTTTCTTCTTAACTTTAACCATTAACTTTCTTTTTCTTTTTCATAACATAAAACAGAGAAGAACTTTCGCTTATTTTCTTAACGATTTCAATAAAGAACCGTAAAGCTTCCATCGCAAACCCTCCTTGTGGATCACGACCCGCATAGCCACTTGCTATAGCAGAAGAATTGAGCACTTGCGCATCACCTTTCTTAAGTTCTATAATCTTGTATTTTGTGTGCAGGTTTTAGCCTCAATCAAATATTGCCGCCGTTGCCGGGGAGAGTAAAACGGTTTTTATTGAAATCTGAATTTTTATTGCAAATTTTTTAGAACTAAACGAATTTTCTTCTCTGTTGCAGGTTACAGGGCAAGCAAAGCAGAAAATTATTATTGCAGTGACATACAAGTGGCCTTGGGCCTCTGCTCCAAAAAGCAGAGACCAAGGGCCCTCTGAATTGCCGCGTTTCCACGGCAAAGGCCGCGGATCCGCGGCAAGGAAGAGTTGACTACTAACAGCTTTTTGCAGGGCTGCTTAGTGTAAAAAAATTCTAGTTTGCTGCAACTTTAATTTTTCTTATATGCCATAACATAAGCCTGCTAATAATCAACAGTAAAATATTTGTTGAAAAGATAAAAAATTGATTAGATATTTGCATTTTAGGCACGTGTCTTTTTAATTCCTTTATTTTTTACTGTTGAAGAGTGCTGGAGCAAGGTACGTATGCATTGCATTTAGCATAGGACTCACTTCGTGGTTGTTTATATCGCTTTGAGTGAATCTTACATATCTTGTACACTTGTACAAAATTATTTTAAGGGCACTAACCCATAACAAAATAAGGTGGGGATTTAATCACCCTTCCTTAGCCCAAAAATCACATTTCAAGCACTCACTAACCCAAGCCTAACTAAAATTGAGTAGACGTTGGCCCTAGGGACATCTCGGACTCAATTAGGAGATTATCCTAAGGGGGAAAAATGTTGGAATCTAACTCCTGCAAAATCAGTGTCTAGGAAAGGGATTGAGGGCCGAAAGCCCGAAGGTTGGTGGTTATTTAATTAAGGAACGTCTTTGACGGAAAACCTCCCACCAACCTTACCCTGACCTGGCTGATTAGATTGTGGTTAAAGTCCACATTACACCTCTTGTGGACAGTCTAACCAGTTAGGAGTCGTCTAGGTCCTAAGTCTACCCTAACTTAGGCTAGAATTTTTTTTCTTTTTTTTTGTTTATTTGTTTGTTTTTCTTTGTTTGTATTCTATTGTGTGATATGGACTATAATAATAATTTTTCAATTACAATAATAATCCATATTACACACCGACTTCATTTTCGGATATTACCAACCCGGCATATCATAACTTTGACCAACCTAGTGTGCCGGATTGGTCTTATCCGAATCAATATGACCCATACTCCCCATCTAATAACTATAATTTCCATAATGATTTCAACTCTTCACCGAGTCAGTGGGGATTCACCTCCCCGAGCATAATTTCCAACCACCTTGTCCTTCTTCTCCACCTAGTCCACATTATGTTCAAGATTCATACTCAGTTCCACCCGTCCAAAATAGGAAACCATCAATTATGGAAATGAGTATGCGTGAGTCCAAACATAATTCCCAAATCTGATGGACTCACAATTTCACTACCACTTCCAAGACAATTCTTCATCTTTTCATCAAAACTATGAACCTATCAACTATGAAAAGATGCTTGAAGCCATGACTCAGGCTCAAAACACTCGTAATCGTGACATAGATATGATGGTCGAATCTCTACGTTCCCACCGTCCTGATGTCACTAACTATTCTGTTAGAGCCGAAGAGTTATGTAGTTTTGGAAATCAAGATTCCATTTCAGAACAACTATGTGAACTTACCCAAACTCCAAATGATATTGATAGTTTGGCTAGTTTTCCTTTTCCTGAAATAGAACTTGAAAATGATTATGATCCTGAGCCCCAACTTAGTGATTCAATTCTATTTCCTGATTCGATTATGACTCCGGTATCTTCACCTGACTTCAATCTTTTCCCGGAGTCAACATTGGATCCTGTACCAATTCATAAAGAAATTGAATCACCCATCTTTGAGGATCTTGTTGAACTTGACCAACTTTACAATTTTGAAAATCCCATGGATAAATTGGCAAGTTCTCCATTTTTTGATATTGAACTCAATGAGATATGTGACCTAGATTCTCAAATCTGTGATCCAGTTCACCTTTCTGAATCAATATTGACTCCTGTTTTGTTACCAAACTTGAGTAATATTTTAGAGTCAGTTTTGATTCCTCCACCTATCATTCCTGAACTGGAATCACCCATATTAGGTCACATTCCATTGTTGGAAAATACATGTGGACTGGAGTTTCAACTTCTTGACTTGGACCCGCTTCTTGAACCAATTTTGACTCCTGAACCTTTACTTAACTTAAGTCACCTTCCTGAGTCGGTATTAGTTCCTGTCCTTCCTGAGTCCAAGTCAACTATTTTATCATTTCATACTCCATTCTGGGACGAGGTGGTTGACAAATTTTACTCTGAAATTAGTTATGGAATATGGACATTAGATGGGGTTAAATATTTAATAAAGATCCTTTATGGATACATCTTTTTAGTGGGTTATATTAAAGTAATTTCTGGTGGGTTCCTCCGAGACCCAAGAAAAGTTGATTGGGTCGCGTTTCGTGGACCAATCAGACCACCACCGGAACCACCACCTTAAGGTAACCTTTTCCTTCCCTTTCGTCTTTTTCATGCATCTATGCATTAATTCATACATTGAGGACAATGCATGAGATAGGTGTGGGGGAGGTCTAACATAACTTTTCTTTTTCTTTAAAAAAAAATAAATAACATTTTTCTTTACTTTTAAAAACTTTTTGAAAAATAGAACAATATTTTGACTTATTTTTGTAAGAAATTAAGTTAATTTTAAGGAATAGGAAAATCCAAATTAGGATTTCTTATACTTGGTCAAAATAAGATTATTTGTTTGATTTATAGAGTTAGGAAGATAATTTGTCAAAGTAATTTAGTCTTGATCTTTACCTTGATGAAATATGCACACTTCATACACTTACACACTTAGGGTTCAAAAACAATGATTCTTATGCCTTATAAAAAATATATATATATAAACAGATCTAATTATTGATTAGCTAGGTGCTTTGGCCTAAGAAAGCCTTAGTATTTATGCAAAAGATAATTAGATGTGTAACACCCCGCTCCCTGGATACGTACTTAGATGCGTATTCAGATTTCTCGACCGTATTTTTCGGTTTACTTCTTGTATTCATTTTGTATTATGAATTCTTTATATGATTGTTTTGTCTTGGATTTGGATTCGTGGATTCGGAGTCAACCTTAGTTTGAACCGAGGCCCGATCCCAGAGTATTGCTCGGTTTGGACATCCTGGTATTCCGATTTGATCGATTTTAGTTTTAAATGTCGTTTTCCAATATTCTAGGTTTTATATGATTTTCTGGAATTTTCCTGGATTAAGTTGAAAATCTTCAAAACCGGTATCGGCCAGTATCGTTGACCGATTCCCAGATTTTTAATTTACAAACGGTTTGGAATCTCCAGAAGTGCCTTTAGGCAATGTTTCTTAAAATCATATTTTCTATCTAAATACATTTTCTGGGATTTATCAGATTTTATCAAAATCCGGCCAATCCGGTGTATACCGAGATTGACGGTTTACCTTATGATTTTTATCTTGAAAATGAGATTGAATCTTTGAAAACCGATTTCACCAAAATCATTTTATAATATTTATGATTTTTGAGAATTTTTGGGAGACTTTCCGGATTACTTCATTTTTTGGCTTTTCCGGTATTTTCCCAGATACCGAGGAGATTGTCCCATATATTCCCTCTCCTTCCTCAAACGCGGATCTCACCTACCTGGGATTCCGCATTTATTGTGAAGATCCTGCCCATTCCGCATTTAATGCACTTCAGATCAAATCCCATCAATTATCATGACTTTCTCTCTCCTCCACAAAACGCAGCTTTTGGCTTCCCTAAACGCGGCTTTAATTCCCGCGTTTAGTTCCTTTGGCTTAAAACGCAGGTTGTGTGCTGCGTTTTGAGAGAGGGAAACGCAAGCCCCTCCTTGTCTCTTTTGCCTTGAATGTAGTGCACATCATTATGATTCATTCCTTTACCCTTTTCTCTCTCTTCATTTAATGCTTCCTTTCCAAGACATCATTTCCAAGGCACCCACTCCCCTCTCATCATTATGGCTGGTCAAGAGAGAGGGAGAGGGCTGCGTTTCATGTGGGAAACGCAAGAATCTCCACCTTGGTTGCTTTCTATCTTATATGGTGTGCAACACCACTTTACCCTCCTTTCTCCCTCTTCATTTAATGCTCCCATTAAATGCTCCTCTTCCATTTGTCATTTCCAAAACACCCCTCTCCTTTCTCTACATCACCACAACCGGCCATGTGGCCAAGAGACATCAAATCCCCCTCAATCTTGCAAAAACCCCCCTCACCTTTGTTTATTTGCATCCCTTCACAATCCAAATCCTATAAATACCCCTCTCCTTCTTCTTTTCTTCATTTTACTTCTTCTCTTCTTCTTCCTTGCTTCCTGCCTCCAACAGAGAAGCCACCAAGGGAGAGCTCCTTCTCTTGCTTCCCTTGTTTACCCAACCTTCATCTTCTCCATAACTTCTTCACCAAGTACACCACCTTCAACCTCTCTCCATCACTTTGTGAGACCGGCCACTCCTTGGGATTTTGGTCGCGTTCTTCTCCGTTGACAAACTTGGAACCGGCCACTCCTTTTGGATTGGGGCCGTGTTTCTTCTCCGGCGGCAAGACTTAGGGCCGGCCACTCCTTTTGGATTGGGACCGAACTTCCCTTCGTTGGACGCGGCAAAGATCGTTGTTAGGCGAGTAATCTCGCTATCCGCTTGCCTTCATATTTTATTGACTATGCGAGTGTTCTCGCTTGATTTCTCCTATTTCGGCGAGTGCTTTCCCTCGCCAAGAACTTGTATTTTTATCAACAAACTATAACTCTTAAAAGCTGTTACTGCTCACTGTTTCCCAGTATTAGTCGACTTGCCCAAATCATAAGTCGACTAAACCCTTGAAACGCAGTCTGGTTATTCTGGAACGCACCTTATTAGTCGACTAATCCTTTGTGCCAGTCGACTACCTTTTCCTGGAACGCGTCCTTTTCCTGGAACGCTGCCTACTTTTTCATCCCTTATTGACTAACTCTTTCTTGTGAGACGCGGACTTATGAAACGCGGATTCATGAGACGCGGACTTGTGGCAAGACGCGGGCTTGTGGAACGCGACTCTTTGAGACGCAGCCCTGACCAGTCGACTAACTCAAACGCCCTAGTCGACTAACTTTCCTTCTGAAACGCAGCTCTTCCAAAACGCAGACTTTACTAGTCGACTTGGTTCCCCTTCATAGTCGACTTACTCTTTGTCCAGTCGACTACTATTTTCTCTAGTCGACTAAGTTTGGCTAGTTGCCATGTTTGATCTTCCTATTGACAATAGACCCTTCCCATTGACCTTGTATTTATCATGTGCCTCCAGTTGCTCAGCTTCTCTTGATTCTGTTTAACTATTTGCCAAATACAATCTGTTGCACTCTGTTCAATATGTTATCACCTGACACCTGTCATGCTACTACTTGATCCTGACTCATGTTGTACTACCTGTTCCTGTCAAGTCCTGAATGGAACTAAGTGCCACATGGAACAAAGTGCCACACCACACACGGTGGGGGCCACCTCTTGAATCTGTGGGGGCCACCTCTAGAATCCATCCCCTCAGAGCAAAGTGCCACATGGAACAAAGTGCCACACCATACCCGGTGGGGGCCACCTCTTGAATCCGTGGGGGCCACCTCTTGAATCTGCAGGGCCATCTCTTATTTATACCTGACTCCTGTTATGATCCCCATTCCTGATCATGTCCTGCTTATTTGATATACTATTATAATTAGACAACTTGCACCGGTTTGGGGGAAACTGATGGGCCCTGATTAATCATGTTCATGGTGGCACTGTCGAGTCACGCGTGGCCACATACTTGAGGGATCTCCTGGCGGCCACCAGGGATTCCGTGGGGTGTACTGGCACCCCTACTCCTGATATTCATGCCGGGTATGCACACGCCCTGGACCTATTTCTATGGGATCTGCGATACTCTATTCCTGTTCGGGCGACCATAAGTCCCGGTACCTAGCGGTACGTTCCGGCTCAGCACCGGATACTCCTGAACCGTTGTCCCGGGCATGTACGGGTCCCATCCAGAACATGATTCATCGAACTTTAATCAGTTTCCAGATAACTTGCTCTATAAGTTGTAAGTAGAAGTATGTGTAATGGGACGCATACTAAAGCCTACAACTTAGACAGCCTAATCATAATAATAATTCTAATACGTCTCCGCCGCTTTGTTTTGTATTTCGAGCTGTACGTGTTCAGGTCACGGTAATGTGAGGTAAAGGTATATGGATGAGGGTTTCCTTGTTTGGATTATTCCTTCGAAGTACTAACCTCATGGAGCCATGACCTAAACCTGTACAATTGGATTTACTCGTAATCGGTTTTTATTCTGTTTTATCGGTTTTATAATAACTTAGGAGATAACTAGTATTGCCCTATCTTCTTTACTGTTTATCTTGTTATGCCATGGATATCACATACTGTATACCTTTTGTTCCTGCATGCTTATGTCTACAATATAGTATTCATGCTTACAATCCAGATTTACTGATACGCATGTGCTCACCTATACTCGCCATTTGGCTTTCGTATTACTACTCGCCTGGGGAGTTTCATCTGACTCCCCTGGATTCTCACGTCCAGGTCCTGGAGCTTGGAGCTAGAGGATTCTTCTTGCTGAGGACCAAGTTTACTTCTGTGGAGCGGTCAGATCAGCTGTAGCTCCAGTCCCATCCTTGCACCTCCTGGTTGGCTCGCGATACCTCCAGCTATCTCGTGAGCACCCTTGTGTACTGTTCATATATGTATATTTTTTGTATTCTCGCATTTGCGCCTATCAGGTGATGTAATATTATTGTAATATTAATCACCTCTGGTGATGACTCTGTAATTGGACTCATGTATTGGAATGTATAATGCACCACTTGCTTCCGTACTCTGATTCTTGCTTGTACTGATGCTTAGCGTATATACGTGAGGGTAGTTCTGACCTACGTATATACGTTGCAGTAACGTCTCCGTACCCGCGGGATCGGGGCGTTACAGGTTGGTATCAGAGCTTAGGCTCTTACTTCCTCAGTACGTCCAGATGGCAAATTAATGGTAAAACAATTTGCAACTGGAATGCATGAGTCCTGGTTATACATTCCAAACTCCAAGTGCAGAGTTATCTATTTCTTCCTTCTGATCTATTTCTTGAAACTTGAGATCTCCAATCTTTTCCTTCCAGTTTCTTCTTGTCACCCTTTCAACCAACTCAGATATGGAAAGACGGAGTACACGTAATGGTGCTGGTATTTCTCAAGATGGACCAACAGGGACAATGATGGTATGATGAGGGTACTTCAGGGGATGATGCAGAGTCAACAGCAGCAGACCGAACTGTTACGTCAAGGACTGTTGGTTGCACCCCGAGAACAGAGGCCAGGCAGTGTGTCAGATTTCAGGAGATTACAGCCGGCCGTATTTTCTGGTACAGAGAAGCCTCTGGATGCAGAACAGTGGCTGATAGACACAACAGATCTTTTGAAGGCAGCCCGAGTCCCGGATGAGAACCAAGTGGAAGTGGCCAAGATACAGCTGAGAGATGTGGCCAGAACCTGGTGGTTGGCTGAAGAGGCAACACTGGAGAAACCCATCACATGGGATCAATTCTCAAAGGGTTTCTATGAGAGATTCTTCCCGGCAACAGCTCAGAAAGAAATGGAAGAACAATTCATCCGGCTACAACAGCGCAACCGGTCAGTGGATGAATATGCTGCCGAGTTCTTGAGGCTCAGCAGATTTGCTCCCTACATGGTGACAGATGAAGAAAAGAGGGCGAGCAGGTTTCAACAAGGGCTGAAGATGGATGTGCAGATGTTCCTTATTCCTCAGCAGCTGAAGACATACTCTCAGGTTCTCTCCATTGCCCGTGAAGTAGAACGAGGACTGGAGAAGAAGAGTGAGAACCAGGTGCAGAACAAGTCAGTGAAGAGGCCTTTTCAGTTGATAAGTGAGGAAGATACAGCTAGGACAACCCATGGTCCAGTGATTAAGCGACCATTCCAACCTCCCCAGCAGCAGATGATATGCGGGTACTGCCGGAAGCCCGGACACATCCAACGCAATTGCCGAAGAGCTAATAGGCTATGCTTGGTATGTGGGTCTGGAAATCACTCTATAGGTGATTGTCCATTCAAGAGGAATTACCCAATACCACCAGCAATTCCAGCACGAGCAGCACCCCCGGCACTTCCAGCTCCACCACTAAGAAGGAACCCAGAACCTGTTGACCGAAGAGCTCCATTTCCACCCCAGCAGTATGATCACCCACAGAGAGGAGCAAGACCCAGAGCAGACCATGGCAGGGGCCAAGTTCACAACATGGCAGCAGAGATATCAGATGAAGCAGCAGCAGAGTATGAAGCTCAGTATCTGGAGCAGGAACCTTGAGGATGTCACTGTGACAGCAACCCCCTGACCTTTTGTATTTTGAGTTGGTAATCCTTCGTGGATATTCCTCCTTATCCTATTCTCATTGTCCATCCTGGTCCCTCCTGTGTTTATCTTACACCTGTTTTGGTTTTATGAAGCCTTCATTCCAGCCTTTGTCCTCCTTGTGTTCAATTTACCCCTTAACGAAATTGCGAGGACGCAATTTTTTGTAAGGTGGATGGATTGTAACACCCCGCTCCCTGGATATGTACTTAGATGCGTATTCAGATTTCTCGACCGTATTTTTCGGTTTACTTCTTGTATTCATTTTGTATTATGAATTCTTTATATGATTGTTTTGTCTTGGATTTGGATTCGTGGATTCGGAGTCAACCTTAGTTTGAACCGAAGGCCCGATCCCAGAGTATTGCTCGGTTTGGACATCCTGGTATTCTGATTTGATCGATTTTAGTTTTAAATGTCGTTTTCCAATATTCTAGGTTTTATATGATTTTCTGGAATTTTCCTGGATTAAGTTGAAAATCTTCAAAACCGGTATCGGCCAGTATCGTTGACCGATTCCCGGATTTTTAATTTACAAACGGTTTGGAATCTCCAGAAGTGCCTTTAGGCAATGTTTCTTAAAATCATATTTTCTATCTAAATACATTTTCTGGGATTTATCAGATTTTATCAAAATCCGGCCAATCCGGTGTATACCGAGATTGACGGTTTACCTTATGATTTTTATCTTGAAAATGAGATTGAATCTTTGAAAACCGATTTCACCAAAAATCATTTTATAATATTTATGATTTTTGAGAATTTTTGGGAGACTTTCCGGATTACTTCATTTTTTGGCTTTTCCGGTATTTTCCCAGATACCGAGGAGATTGTCCCATATATTCCCTCTCCTTCCTCAAACGCGGATCTCACCTACCTGGGATTCCGCATTTATTGTGAAGATCCTGCCCATTCCGCATTTAATGCACTTCAGATCAAATCCCATCATTATCATGACTTTCTCTCTCCTCCACAAAACGCAGCTTTTGGCTTCCCTAAACGCGGCTTTAATTCCCGCGTTTAGTTCCTTTGGCTTAAAACGCAGGTTGTGTGCTGCGTTTTGAGAGAGGGAAACGCAAGCCCCTCCTTGTCTCTTTTGCCTTGAATGTAGTGCACATCATTATGATTCATTCCTTTACCCTTTTTCTCTCTCTTCATTTAATGCTTCCTTTCCAAGACATCATTTCCAAGGCACCCACTCCCTCTCATCATTATGGCTGGTCAAGAGAGAGGGAGAGGGCTGCGTTTCATGTGGGAAACGCAAGAATCTCCACCTTGGTTGCTTTCTATCTTATATGGTGTGCAACACCACTTTACCCTCCTTTCTCCCTCTTCATTTAATGCTCCCATTAAATGCTCCTCTTCCATTTGTCATTTCCAAAACACCCCTCTCCTTTCTCTACATCACCACAACCGGCCATGTGGCCAAGAGACATCAAATCCCCCTCAATCTTGCAAAAACCCCCCTCACCTTTGTTTATTTGCATCCCTTCACAATCCAAATCCTATAAATACCCCTCTCCTTCTTCTTTTCTTCATTTTACTTCTTCTCTTCTTCTTCCTTGCTTCCTGCCTCCAACAGAGAAGCCACCAAGGGAGAGCTCCTTCTCTTGCTTCCCTTGTTTACCCAACCTTCATCTTCTCCATAACTTCTTCACCAAGTACACCACCTTCAACCTCTCTCCATCACTTTGTGAGACCGGCCACTCCTTGGGATTTTGGCCGCGTTCTTCTCCGTTGACAAACTTGGAACCGGCCACTCCTTTTGGATTGGGGCCGTGTTTCTTCTCCGGCGGCAAGACTTAGGGCCGGCCACTCCTTTTGGATTGGGACCGAACTTCCCTTCGTTGGACGCGGCAAAGATCGTTGTTAGGCGAGTAATCTCGCTATCCGCTTGCCTTCATATTTTATTGACTATGCGAGTGTTCTCGCTTGATTTCTCCTATTTCGGCGAGTGCTTTCCCTCGCCAAGAACTTGTATTTTTATCAACAAACTATAACTCTTAAAAGCTGTTACTGCTCACTGTTTCCCAGTATTAGTCGACTTGCCCAAATCATAAGTCGACTAAACCCTTGAAACGCAGTCTGGTTATTCTGGAACGCACCTTATTAGTCGACTAATCCTTTGTGCCAGTCGACTACCTTTTCCTGGAACGCGTCCTTTTCCTGGAACGCTGCCTACTTTTTCATCCCTTATTGACTAACTCTTTCTTGTGAGACGCGGACTTATGAAACGCGGATTCATGAGACGCGGACTTGTGGCAAGACGCGGGCTTGTGGAACGCGACTCTTTGAGACGCAGCCCTGACCAGTCGACTAACTCAAACGCCCTAGTCGACTAACTTTCCTTCTGAAACGCAGCTCTTCCAAAACGCAGACTTTACTAGTCGACTTGGTTCCCCTTCATAGTCGACTTACTCTTTGTCCAGTCGACTACTATTTTCTCTAGTCGACTAAGTTTGGCTAGTTGCCATGTTTGATCTTCCTATTGACAATAGACCCTTCCCATTGACCTTGTATTTATCATGTGCCTCCAGTTGCTCAGCTTCTCTTGATTCTGTTTAACTATTTGCCAAATACAATCTGTTGCACTCTGTTCAATATGTTATCACCTGACACCTGTCATGCTACTACTTGATCCTGACTCATGTTGTACTACCTGTTCCTGTCAAGTCCTGAATGGAACTAAGTGCCACATGGAACAAAGTGCCACACCACACACGGTGGGGGCCACCTCTTGAATCTGTGGGGGCCACCTCTAGAATCCATCCCCTCAGAGCAAAGTGCCACATGGAACAAAGTGCCACACCATACCCGGTGGGGGCCACCTCTTGAATCCGTGGGGGCCACCTCTTGAATCTGCAGGGCCATCTCTTGTTTATACCTGACTCCTGTTATGATCCCCATTCCTGATCATGTCCTGCTTATTTGATATACTATTATAATTAGACAACTTGCACCGGTTTGGGGGAAACTGATGGGCCCTGATTAATCATGTTCATGGTGGCACTGTCGAGTCACGCGAGGCCACATACTTGAGGGATCTCCTGGCGGCCACCAGGGATTCCGTGGGGTGTACTGGCACCCCTACTCCTGATATTCATGCCGGGTATGCACACGCCCTGGACCTATTTCTATGGGATCTGCGATACTCTATTCCTGTTCGGGCGACCATAAGTCCCGGTACCTAGCGGTACGTTCCGGCTCAGCACCGGATACTCCTGAACCGTTGTCCCGGGCATGTACGGGTCCCATCCAGAACATGATTCATCGAACTTTAATCAGTTTCCAGATAACTTGCTCTATAAGTTGTAAGTAGAAGTATGTGTAATGGGACGCATACTAAAGCCTACAACTTAGACAGCCTAATCATAATAATAATTCTAATACGTCTCCGCCGCTTTGTTTTGTATTTCGAGCTGTACGTGTTCAGGTCACGGTAATGTGAGGTAAAGGTATATGGATGAGGGTTTCCTTGTTTGGATTATTCCTTCGAAGTACTAACCTCATGGAGCCATGACCTAAACCTGTACAATTGGATTTACTCGTAATCGGTTTTTATTCTGTTTTATCGGTTTTATAATAACTTAGGAGATAACTAGTATTGCCCTATCTTCTTTACTGTTTATCTTGTTATGCCATGGATATCACATACTGTATACCTTTTGTTCCTGCATGCTTATGTCTACAATATAGTATTCATGCTTACAATCCAGATTTACTGATACGCATGTGCTCACCTATACTCGCCATTTGGCTTTCGTATTACTACTCGCCTGGGGAGTTTCATCTGACTCCCCTGGATTCTCACGTCCAGGTCCTGGAGCTTGGAGCTAGAGGATTCTTCTTGCTGAGGACCAAGTTTACTTCTGTGGAGCGGTCAGATCAGCTGTAGCTCCAGTCCCATCCTTGCACCTCCTGGTTGGCTCGCGATACCTCCAGCTATCTCGTGAGCACCCTTGTGTACTGTTCATATATGTATATTTCTTGTATTCTCGCATTTGCGCCTATCAGGTGATGTAATATTATTGTAATATTAATCACCTCTGGTGATGACTCTGTAATTGGACTCATGTATTGGAATGTATAATGCACCACTTGCTTCCGTACTCTGATTCTTGCTTGTACTGATGCTTAGCGTATATACGTGAGGGTAGTTCTGACCTACGTATATACGTTGCAGTAACGTCTCCGTACCCGCGGGATCGGGGCGTTACAAGATGAGTTTGAAAAAAAAAACAAGTCTAATTATTGATTAGCTAGGTGCTTTGGCCTAAGCAAGCCTTAGTATTTATGCGAAAGATGATTAGATAAGTTTGAAAAGAAAAATCCTCTGATTAAGCTGGGTATTTGTGCCTAATAAAGCATAAGTATTCACGCCTAAAAGAGGTTCATATAATAAAATCCTTAGTTTTGTGGCCCTGTTTGCTCGAGTCCTTAAGTCCTTGAGGGTGTTTTCTCATCTGGTGCCCTAAGACCGTTTGGTTTGGGAGTCATCGATTAAAGGCTCGTTACATGGGCAGATTAGAAAGCCTAATAAAACTAAGGAATAATACCACAAAAAAAAAGTATATATATAAAAATATAAGGCATAAGAGTTAGAGTTAATGAACCCTTAGTCAAAATTTCACATTCACAAGGTGCATATGACTTAGGGTAAAGCAATAGACTAGATGAGAAGCACAATTTGACTCCTTACTTTGATTGATAACAAATTTTTGAATAGAGACTAAGTTTAGGAATGAAAAATTCGGTTTTCCTATAACTTATAGATTGCTTAGATCTTACAATCATATTTCAAATATTTTTCTCTTTCAAAATGTTTTTCGAAAATACTAACTCTTAATTTCCCTTTCTTTATGGATTTTGTGGGTGCAATCCGCTGAAAACCCTCACGAGACAAAACTCGTCCTCTAGGGGGAACCTAGAGTTTAACGGCTTGTTGCACATACTCAGTGCACTCGCGCGACCTGCGAAAGTGGTCTAATAATTCTTAGTATAATTTAGTTGTTTTGCTCGAGGACGAGCAAAAGATAGGTATGGGGGTGTGATTGGTTGCTAATGTTGCATATTTAATGTCACATTTTCATACTTATTTTAGAATAAAAGCCTGCATTGTCCTAATTATTTGTTTAATTTATTTGCAGGCCCAATCCTTAAGGAGATGAAGAGAAATGAGCCCAAAAGCCCACCAGAATTCTGAATTAAATCAGAGTTAATTCGTACACATAAAATCAGGGCAAAATCAAGAGGTTGAAACCGGTTGAGAAGAATCCTCTTAGAATTGATCGGTTAAAGCCAGAATCCAAGGCCATTTCGTCAGAATCTGGAGCTCAAACGACAAAACCAACAAAGATAAAGCCAGAAGAAACCCCCGGAGAGACCCACCAACAGGGTGTGGCCATCTGGCCACACCCTGGCCGCGGAAACGCGGCTTGGACCGCGTTTCCGCGGCTTTGTTGGGGAGTTAGGGGGAACGTTTACTCCCCCGATCTCCCCGGGATCTTGGTTGTTGGGTATTTGCCTATAAAAGGCCTGTACTTTCGCTGAAAAATGGACGGGAAGGCAGATTAGGATTTAGCCTAGTTTTAATTCTTTGTAGTTTAGGTTTTTCTTTTCTTGTTATGTAATTTGTATGTAACTTAGGGTAGAAGAAGATTCATGTAAGTAAGAGAGAGGCTGAAGTTGAGAGTGACACCGACGATGTACCCTCCTCCTTTCTTCCATTGTCTCTACAATTAATAAAGGTAAAGGTTCTTTTTATGTTTGTATTTTCTTTTGTTTCGTCTTCCTCTTCTACTTTACCTTGGTTGTTGTTGTTGAGTGTACAAGTGAATTCCAAAGCACGTATAACTAAGCTACGTGAGAGCCAGCGATAGTTAATGAAGACGTTCTCCTCTTCCAAGATACGCATCACTTCGTTCTTGCTAGGCTTGACGATATAATGTGCACGGGGACTGAGCTCGAGCTTATGATCTATGCGTTAAACGCCTCCGAAGCAAAGGTAGAACATGTAACGGCTTACAAGTAAGTCAACACTCAACCTAGGTAAGTATTTCTTCACTTTTCTCTCTTTCTTTTCTTTACTTCTTTAGTATAGATCAACACCTCCTCAAACTCTTTCTTCTCCACTTCATTGTACATAGTCTCTTTTCATCGTTTTCTGATTTTCCACCTTCTTCATCTCTCGCTTTCTTCTTAACTTTAACCATTAACTTTCTTTTTCTTTTCATAACATAAAACAGAGAAGAACTTTCGCTTATTTTCTTAACGATTTCAATAAAGAACCGTAAAGCTTCCATCGCAAACCCTCCTTGTGGATCACGACCCGCATAGCCACTTGCTATAGCGGAAGAATTGAGCACTTGCACATCTTCTTTCTTAAGTTCTATAATCTCGTATTTTGTGTGCAGGTTTTAGCCTCAATCAACTCTGTGAAGAGTTGAAATCGTTATGGAAATTATAGTCATACGATGGGGGGCATGGGTTATATTCATTCGGATAAGACCAATCCGGCACACTAGGTTGGTTAAAGTTATGATATGCCGGGTTGGTAATATCCGAAAAAGAATTCGATGTGTAATATGGATTATTATTAAAGTTGGAAAAATTATTATTATAAGCCATATCACATAACGGAATACAAACAAAAAGAAAGAAAAACAAACAAATAAACAAACCAAAAAAAAAGAAAAAAATTCTAACCTAAGTTAGGGTAGACCTATGACCTAGACGACTCCTAACTGTTTAGACTGTCCACGGGAGGTCCAATGCAGACTTTGACCACAAGCTAATCAGCCAGGTCAGGGCAAGGTTGGTGAGAGGTTTTCCATCAAAGTCGTTCCTTAATTAAATAACCACCAACCTTCGGGCTTTCGGCCCTTAATCCCTTTCCTAGACACTGATTTGACAAGAGTCAAATTCCAACACCTTTCCCCCTTAGGATAATCTCCTAATTGAGTCCGAGATGTCCCTAGGGCCAACGTCTACTCATTTTAAGTTAGGCTTTGGTTAGTGAGTGCTTGGAATCTGATTTTTGGGCTAAGGAAGGGTGATTAAATCCCCATCTTATCTTGTTAATGGGTGGTGCCCTTAAAATCAATTTGTGCAAGTGTACAAGATAAATAAGATTCACTCAAAGAGATATAAATCAACCAAGAAGTGAGTCCTATGCTACATGCAATGCATACGTACCTTGCTCAGCACTCTTCAACAGTAAAAATAAATGAATTGAAAAGACACGTGCCTAAAATGCAAACGTCTAATCAAATTTTATCTTTTCAACAAATGTTTTACTGTTGATTATTAGTAGGCTTATGTGATAGCATATAAGAAAAAGTAAAGTTGCAGAAAACTATAATTTGCAAAGCAAGTAACCCTACAAAAAGAACGTTAGTAGTCCACTCCTTTTTGCCGCGTTTTCTCGGCGTTGGCCGCGGATCCGCGGCAAAGCAGAGGGTACTTAGTCTCTGCTTTCTAGAGCAGAGGCCCAAGGCCACTTATATGTTACTGCAACCTTAATTTTAGGCTTTGCTTGCCCTTTACCTGCAACAGAGAAGAAAGTTCGTTTAGTTCTAAAAAATTTTTAATAAAAATTCAGATTTCAATAAAAACGTTGTTACCCTCCGCGGCAACGGCGCCAAAATTTGATTGAGGCTAAACCCTGCACACAAAATATGAGATTTTAGAACTTATAATAAAAATGTGCAAGTGCTCAATTCTTCCGCTATAGCAAGTGGCTATGCGGGTCGTGATCCACAAGGAGGGTTTTGCGATAGAAGCGTTTACGTTCTTTATTGAAATCGTTAAGAAAACAAAACGAAAGTTCTTCTTTGTTTCTTAAAAAGAAAAGAGAAAAAGAGTTATGTTAAAGTTAGAAGAAAATGAGAGATGAAGAAGGTGGAAAGAAAAGACTATTTACAAAGAAGGGAAAAGAAAGCGACTATGTACAAATGAGTCGAAAAGAAAGAGTTGGAAGAAGTGGTGATCTATACTAAAGAAATAAAAGAAAAGAAAGAAAGGAGAGTGAAGAAATACTTACTAGTTTGATTGATGACTTACTTGGAAACCTGTGCATGTTCTACCTTTGTTTAGGAGGCGTTCAACGCATAGATCATAAGCCCGAGCTCAGTCCCCGTTCGCATTATATCATCAAGTCTCGCACAAGCATGAAGTGACACGTCTTGAGGAGGAGAACATCTTCATGAACTATCGTTGGCACTCACATAACATCGTTATGCTTGTGCTTTGGAATTCACTTGTAAACTCAACAAAAACAAACGAGGTAAAGTAGAAGGAGGAAGAAGAAAGCAAAAGAAAAGTAAAGCAAAGCAGAACATACAAACAAAGCATTTACCTTTATTACTTACTGAAATAATGGAAGAAAGGAGGAGGGTACATCGGTGTCACTCTCAACATCAGCCTCTCTCTCTTACATGAATCATCATCTAACCTAAGCCTACATACAATTTACATGAAAAAAAAAAAGAAAAACCTAAACTAAGAAATGAAAACTTGTCTAAATCCTAACTCTGCATTGGCATCCCATTTCAGCACAAAGAATGGCCTTTTATAGGCCAAAAACCCAACAACCAGGATCCCGGAGAGATCGGGGGAGCAAACGCTCCCCCTAACTCCCCAACAATGCCGCGGAAACGCGGCTTTTGCCGCGTTTCCGCGGCCAGGGTGTGGCCAGGTGGCCACACCCTGTTGGTGGGTCGCGCTGGTTTGGCCTTCTGACTTTATCTGGAGTTGGTTTGTCAGTTTGAGTCCCAGATTCTAACGAAATGGCCTTGGATTCTTGCTTTAACCGATCGATTCTGAGAGGATTCTTCTCAACCAGTTTTTCACCTCTTGATTTTGCCCTGATTTACTTGGTGCGAATTAATTCTGATTTAATTCAGAATTTTGGTGGGCTTTGGGCTCATTTCTGTTCATCTTCTTAAAGATTGGGCCTACAAATAAATTAAACAATTAATTAGGACAATGCAGGCTTTTATTCTATAATAAGTATGGACATATGATATTAAATATGTAACATTAGCGACCAATCAGCAACAACCCTCAAGGAGCTCAACGATAAAGAGGAGACGGACTTCTCCGGCTTCATTGGAAATCTCAAAACCCATGAGATGGAAATAAGGTGAGAAAAGAAAGGGAGACCCCAAAAAAGAAAGCGACAGCTTTCAAGGCTACTTCATCATCCTTTGATGAAGAAGAATTATCGGAAGATGGTGATGAGCATTTTTTCATGCTCATTAGAAAAGTGGACAAAATATTTTATAAGAAAGGAAGACAAAGCAACTTCCGAAGAGAAAGACGTCAAGGAAGATTTGAAAAGAAGGAGGAGACAGGTCCTTACTTTCATTGCAAGAAGACTGGCCATCTAATTGCAGATTGCCCCTCACTTCAAGCCACTACCTCCAAGAACGTCTATAAAAAGAGGGTGATGGTAGCCACTTGGATGATTCGGAGACATATTCCAAAGAGGAGATTGACGCCGTACACGTTTGCTTCATGGAAAATGGTGAAGAAACTTCCAAGGTAAATCTCGAAACCTCCTTAGAAGATAATGATTTAACTATGGATGAACTCACATAATTTTTTGAAGAATTACAAAATAGGTATTAAATTTCTCTTGCACATAACAAAAATTAAAAAAAGAAAATGATTTTCTAAAGAATAAGCTAGAAATCAAAGAGAAAAATGACATGTCCATTTCTTTTGACAAAATGAAAAAGGATTTTGATAAATACAAACTTACTTGTAAGGGTAAAAGCCCTAATATTACTTTTAATAAAAATGAATTTTTGGATATCTAGAAACGTATTGATGTTTTGGATACCACCTTGAAAAATTGTGCTTTTGATATGAACAAATTTACATCTATGTTTCCAAAGAGAAAGATCCAAAGAAAATATACATCTCATTCATCTAACATATATTATGAAAAACATGCACACACACATAAACATAAGCATGCTTTCATGTATGGCAAAATGTATACATATGTACATTGCGGCCGCAAAGGTCATTTAACAGAATTTTGTATGCTAAGTTAAATATGCTAAATAAAAATATTTGGGTTCGAGAAAGTACTAACCCTATAGGACCCTAAAAGATTTAGGTACTAAAGAACACATCAAACTTGATGATGCAGGTGTGTCCTCCTCCTCCAAGACATAGGGGGAGATGGTGCCTTGGTGATGGATACATCGAAGCTCAACGGATCAACCGTCACATTGCATCGTTATCAAGAGGCACCTATTGTGGAGATTGCCCATGATTTGATAACTTCTTCACTTGAAAATTTCATTTCTAGTGAGATTTATACATGCATAAGATTAGCTAGTTTCTTTTTGTAGTAATATGCTTTAGTTGTGTAAACATGCCTATTCTTATTTTTGTATTTTGCCTATAATTGAGTTAGTTTATTCACTTTGCTTTTATTCTTTGCTAGCCCATGATTTGCTTGCCCATGTATAGAGTATTTTTCCTCACTCATTTGGTTGATAGATATCGTTGATCGTGTGTGTATGTGCGTCAATATATCTATCTTGTGTTTGGATATTGTATTTAAACCATATTTAAGCAATAAATTAAGATAGTAATTGCGCGCCTCAACTCTTATCTTGAGGAATGACGAGGAGAAGTTCAGAACCCGTAAAGGGTATTCAGTTTTAATATCTTATTTTAATAGCTTAATATATGAGTTAATTATTGAAAATATATTGTTAATATAATAATAATAAAATAATGTAAAATTTTTTAGTTTCATGCATTTCTCGTGCCTATAAGATTTCGGTATTATTTTTATGTTTTATATGTAAAAATATACAAGTAAAAACTATTATTCAAAAGCCCTAAAATCCTATCTTTTTAAAGCTGTTTTTGGTTGTCCCGGTCGACCGACCGGTCGACCAGTTGACCTGGCATAAGTCCGATCGACCGGGCGGTCGACTGAGGTAGCCTGGTATTCCAAAAAAAAAAAATTTTGGCCAGGAGCCGGTCGACCGACTGTAACGGAGATTGCTCTCGGTTAGGCCTGGTCGACCGGACAGGAGAATCAGGTCTGGCTGTGGTTAACCCATTTTTAAAAACCCTAAATTCCCAAAAAAATTTCTCATTCTCTCCTCCTCCACCATCACTCTCTCCTCTTCCTCCTTATTTTCCTTCACCCACTCTTACTCTAATCCTCCCTAAACACCTCTATTCCAAAATTAAATCCTAAAAATTTGTTAGATCTCTCTTCAGCACTCCAGATCTGCTGTCTTCAGGGGGATTTTTTTGGGTTTCAAGGTATAATCTCTCTTCTCTCTAAATCCTCTTAATTTCATAGTTTTTTCTAGTAAATCCTTCTATAATTCGTGCCAAATCTTTGTTTGTTATCCTCAAAATGTCAAAAAGGGTTAGATCTGAGAAGGGTAAAACACCTAAATCATCCTCAAACCCTTTTATTTCTTAAAATGACTCTCTCAAATTTTCTGTAATTCACAATAACATATTATCTCTAGTATAACTATGGTGCTCGCTGACTTTGAGCACCTTAAATCTTTCTACCATCTTGTGGACTAGCTCACTTGAACATCTTGTTACTATTAAAGAACCTATCTATCCTGAGCTTGTATACTACTTTTACTCTAATCTGACATTTTAAAATAATCACGTCAGATCTAGGGTTTTGGGCATGGATATAAATGTTGGCCCAAAGGCCCATCACTCTAGTTTTGATGATGATTAACTCATGTAGTTATAGTACAATGATCTTGTGTTTAATAAAGTCTCAGATTTGTGATCAAGATCTTAGTTGGTGTTTAGCTTCAACAAAGGATTTAAAGTCAAGTTTTGGAGCTAGCACAGTTTGATTCAAGAGCCTATGCATCAAGACCACATCAAGTACTCAAGAGAGTCTAGCTCTTTGGATCAAGTTTGGACCAAGTCAAGAAGGAGAAGAAGACTTCAAGTGAAGACCTTCAAGATCAAGACTTGATTCTAGGTTTGTTTTGTTGAGATTTTATTTTTAGATAAAATGTAAAGGATAGAATAGTTGGTGGATTGCTCAAGTACATATACACACACACTCAAGATTTATGTGTGTTTTCATAAAAGGATTTTCATTTAGAAAAATACCGTTTTGGTTTTTGAAATTTCTTATATACATATGTTTAACCAAAATTATTTTATATCTTAATGTCAAAAACATAGATATTTTATCATGTATGTGTAGTGGATCATATCCATACACACTAAGCTTTAAAAGTGTTTAAAATATCTTATTTTTGTATTTGGAGAAGTTTTGGAAAAATCTATTTGGAAAAATACAGATTTTATTTTGAGCCAAAATTTCTAAGTTACAAAAATAGTTCAAAATGTTTGTAACATGTCTTGATTTTACTCAAACATGTTTGTATATCAAAGTATAATACTGAAACTATTTTTGTAGAATTTTAGAGATTTTATGGGATTTTATTTAAGCTAAAAAGACAACCTTTTAATCCCTAAAAAGTTTCTGTCTGGCTTCTGCCGGTCGACCGGACCGGTCGACCGAGCTAGGAGTCGGTCGACCGACGTGCACAAACGTGCACACCAGTTCTGGCTGGAGGGCCGATCGACTGACCCTATCGACCGCCAGAGAGCTTCTGCTCTCTAGAAAGCCCCGGTCGACTGGGACGGTGGACCGGCAGAGAGTGTCTGCTCTCTGTTCCAGGCCACGGTCGACCGGGCCGGTCGACCACTAGCCTAACAGTCAGATTTCTGGCTGTTGGCGGTCAACCGGGCCAGTCGATCGACAGCAGTCAGAACTGCTGAGTGGGCTGTAATGGCTAGTTTTTGAGAGGCCTATAAAAGGGGGCTTCTATGTATTATTTTTAACAAGATTTTAAGTAGGTTTTTGCACCAATTTTTTCTACTCTTTTAAGAGGTTTTCTCCACTTGTTTTAGAGCCAAATACTTTCATTCAAAAGGAGAGTTTATCAAAAGTTTTCAAAAGTGATTTTCTTGTGTTTTTCACCACAACTTCAATTCTTATTTTTCTCACAACCACTTGAGCTATACATTACTATATCTACCTATAGAAGAGTTGTTGTGAGATTGTTTTTAGGTGATCAAAGTGTTGTGATCACCAAAGACTTCATCTTTATTTTGAGGAGGCAGACTTGCGGGTTTGCGGTGTTTTGAGTTCTAATTAGAGCTCTTTGTAGAGGTTCGGCCTCGGCGAGCTAGTGGGCTTGCGGTGTGTAGTTCTTGCGGGAACGAGTGAAGAGACTAGAGAGTCCAAGGAGTTCAAGTGTGAACTCGCCTTGTAGGTGTTGTGATTGGTCGCTAATGTTGCACATTTATTATCATATTCCCATACTTATTATAGAATAAACTCTGCATTGTCCTAATTAAATGTTTAATTTATTTGCAGGCCTATTCCTAAAGGAGAGTGAAGAGAAATGAGCCCAAAAGCCCACCAAATTTTGAATTAAATCAGAATTAATTCGAACTCAGTGAATCAGGGCAAAATCAGAGAGGTTGAAAACCGGTTGAGAAGAATCCTCCTAGAATCGATCGGTTGAAGTAAAGATCAAAGGCTATTTCGTCAAAATCTCAGACTTAAACGAGAAATCCAACTGAAGATAAAACCAGAAAGCGAAGCCGGGGAGCTCCACCAACAGGCTGTGGCCACCTGGCCACAGCAAGGCCATGGAAACGCGGCCAAAACCGCGTTTCCGCGGCTCTGTTATGGAGTTAGGGGGAGCGTTTGCTCCCCCTATCTTTATCGTCTCCTGTAAGTTGGGTTTTTGCCTATAAAAAGGCAGGATTTGCACTGAAAATGGGATGACGATGCAGAATTAGGATCTAGTCTAGTTTTCCACTTTGTAGTATAGGTTTTTGTTTTCTCTTTATGTAATTTTAATTTGTGTGTAAGCTTAGGTTAGATTGAGATTCATGTAAGTAAGAGAGAGAGGCTTATGTTGAGAGTGACACCGATGTACCCTCCTCCTTTCTTCCATCATTTCTGCAAGCAATAAAATTAATATTTTTTTTTGTTCGTCTTTTCTTTTGTTTTCTTCTTCCTCTTTCTACTTTACCTCTTTTGGTTTTGATGAGCATGCAAGTGAATCCAGAAGCATAAGTATAACAATGTTGTGTGAGTGCCAACGATGATTCATGGTGATGTTCTCCACCTCAAGACTCTGTATCATTTCATGCTTATTCGTCTTGAAGATAATGCGACTGGGGACTGAGCTCGATCCTATGGCTTATGCGTTGAACGCCTCTGAAGCAAGGTAGAACATGCAAGGGTTCCAGGTAAGTCATCAACCAAACTAGGTAAGTATTTCTTTAATCTTTTTTCCTTTCTTTTATTTCTTTAGTTTAGATCACCAACAACCACATCTTCTTTTTCATTCTTTTTCCACTTCTTTGTACATAGTCATTTTCTGATTTTCTTCACCATCTCATTCTATCACCTTCTTCCATACTTAACTTTAACCTAAATCTTTTTCATTTTCATTTCTTAAAACAAAGAAGAACCTTCGTTTTTCTTCACTAAAAAGATTTCAATACAAACCTTGAACGCTTCTATCGCTAACCCTCCTTGTGGATCACGACCCGCATAGCCACTTGCTATTGCGGAAGAATTGAGCACTTGCACATCTCTATTTTAAAGTTCTGAAATTCTGTATTTTTGTGCAGGTTCAAGCATCAATCAATTTTGGCGCCGTTGCCGGGGAGGGTAACGGTTTTTATTGAATTTTAGAACTAAAACAAATTTTTCTTCTCTGTTGCAGGTTATAGGGCAAGAAAAGCAGGAAAAAAAGATTGCAGTAACATATAAGTGGTCTTGGGCCTCTGTTCTAGAAAACAGAGACCAAGTACCCTCTGAATTGCCGCGTTTGCTCGGCTCTAGCCGCGTTTTTGCGGTAAGGAATAGTTCACTATTGACTGGCTTTTTGCAGGGCTGCTTGCTTTGCAAAATTATAATTTTCTGCAAACTTTATTTCTTATATGCAATCACCAGAAGCCTGCTAATAAACCAACAGTAAAATATTTGTTGAAAAATTTTAAAAATTGATTAGACGTTTGCATTTTAGGCACGTGTCTTTTCAATTCATTTACTTTACTGTTGAAGAGTGCTGGAGCAAGGTACGTTCGCATTGCATTTAGAATAGGACTCATCTCTTGGTTGATTTACATCGCTTTGAGTGAATCTTGTTTACATATCTTGTACACTTGCACAAACGATCTTAAGGGCACCACCCAATAATAAGATAAGGTGGGGATTTAATCACCCTTCCTTGGCCCAAAAATCAGATTCCAAACACTCACTAACCCGAGCCTAACTAAAAATGAGTAGACGTTGGCCATAAGGATATCTCGGACTTAATTAGGAGATTATCCTAAGGGGGAAAGGTGTTGGAATTTGACTTCTGCCAAATCAGTGTCTAGGAAAAGGATTAAGGGCCGAAAGCCCGAAGGTTGGTGGTTATTTAATTAAGGAACGTCTTTGACGGAAAACCTCCCATCAATCTTGCCCTGTCCTGGCTGATTAGCTTGTGGTCAAAGTCTGCATTATACCTCCCATAGACAGTCTAGCCAGTTAGGAGTCGTCTAGGTCATAGGTCTACCCTTACTTAGTTTAGAATTTTTTCTTTTTATTTTGTTCGCTTATTTGTTTGTTTTTCTTTGTTTGTATTCTATTGTATGATATGGCTTATAATAACAATTTTTCAATTTTAATAGTAATCCATATTACACACCGACCTCTTTTTCGGATATTACCAACCAGGCATATCATAACTTTAACCAACCTAGTGTGCCGGATTGGTCTTATCCGAATCAATATAACCCATTCCCCCAATCTTATAACCATAATTTCCATAATAATTTCAACTCTTCACAGAGTCAGTGGGGATCACCTCCCTCGAGTCCAATTTTCAACCAACGTGTCCTCCTTATCCACCTAGTCCACAATATTTCTAAGATTCATACTCAGTTCCACCAGTCCAAAATAGAAAACCATCAATTTTGGAAATGAGTATGCATGAGTCCAAATAAAAATCACAAAATCTGATGGACTCACAATTTCGCCACCAATTCCAAGATAACACTTCATCTTTTCAACAAAATAATGAACCAATCAACTATGAAAAGATGCTTGAAGCCATGACTCAGGCTCAAAACGCTCGTAATCACGACATAGATATGATGGTCCAATCTATACGTTCTCACCGTTTGACCAGTTCTGATGTCGCTAACCATTCTGTTAGAGTCGAAGAGTCATGTTGTTTTGGACATCAAGGTTCTATTTCAGAACAATCTTTTGAACTTGCCCAAACTCCAAATTTGGAAAATGATATTGACAGTTTGGCAAGTTATTTCTTTCCTGAAATAGAACTTGAGAATGAATATGATCCTGAACCTCAACTTAGTGATTCAATTCTACTTCCTGATTCAATAATAACTCCGGTGTCTTCACCTGATTTCAATCTTTTTCCTGAGTCAACATTGGATCCTATGCCAATTCATCATGAAATTGAATCACCCATCTTTGATGATCATACTGAACTTGACCAATTTTACACTTTTGAAAGTTCTATTGACAAATTGGCAAGTTCTCATTTTTATGACATTGAACTCAATGAGAAATGTGACCTAGATTCTCAAGTCTGTGATCCCGTTCAAATTTCCGAATCAATATTGACTCTTGTTTTGTTACCGGACATGAGTAATATTTTAGAGTCAGTTTTGATTCCCACACCAATCATTCTTGAGCTTGAATCACTAATTAAGTCACATTCCATTATTGGAAAATAAATGTGGACTTGAGTTTCAACTTCTTAACTTGGACCTGCTTCTTGAACCAATCTCGACTCTTGAACCCTTACTTAACTTAAGTCACCTTCCTAAGTCGGTATTAGTTCTTGTACTTCCTTAGTCCAAGTCAATCATTCTTTCTTTTCACACTCCATTTTGAGACAAGGCGGTTGACAAATTTGACTCCGAAATTAATTATGGAATTTGAAAATTAGATAGGGTTAAATTTTTAATAAAAATCTTTCATGAATACATCACTTTAATGGGTTATATTAGAGAAATTTCTGGTGGATTCCTCTGAACTCCACGAAAAGTTGATTATACCGCATTTCGTGGACCAATCAGACCACCACCGGAACCACCACCTTAAGGTAACATTTTCCTTCCCTTTCTTCTTTTTCATGCATCCATGCATTAATTCATACATTGAGAATAATGCATGAGATAGGTGTGGGGGAGGGTTCTGACATAACTTAGGTATAAAATAAAAAAATAAAAAAATAAAAAATTAACATTTTCTTTACTTTTAAAAACTTTTTGAAAAATAGAAACAATATTTTGACATATTTTTTGTAAGAAATTAAGTCAATTTCAAGGAATAGGAAAATCAAAATTAAGATTTCTAAAATTTGGTCAAAATAAGATTATTTGTTTGATTTTTAGGGTTAGGAAGATAATTTGTCAAAGTAATTTAGTCTTGATCTTTACCTTAATGAAATATGCACACTTCATACACTTACACACTTAGGGTTCAAAAACAAAGATTCTTATGCCTTATAAAAAAAATTTATGAAAAAGAAAAAAATATAAACAAATCTAATTATTGATTAGCTAGGTGCTTTCGCCTAAGCAAGCCTTAGTATTTATGCGAAAGATGATTAGATAAGTTTGAGAAAAATATATATATAAAAATTCTCTGATTAAGCTGGGTATTTGTGCCTAATAAAGCATAAGTATTCACGCCTAAAAGGGGTTCAAATAATAATATCCTTAGTTTTGTGGCCTTGTTTGCTCGAGTTCTTAAGTCCTTGGGGTGTTTTCTTACCTGGTGCCCTAAGACCGTTTGGTTTGGGAGTCATCGATTAAACGCTCGTTACATGGGCAGATTAGAAAGCCTAATAGAACTAAGGAATAATACCACAAATATATATATATATATATATATATATATATATATATATATATATATATATATATAAGGTATAAGAGTTAGAGTTAATGAACTCTTAGTCAAAATTTTCACAGTCACAAGGTGCATATGACTTAGGGTAAAGTAATAGACTAGATGAGAAGTACAATTTGACTCCTTACTTTGATTGATAACAAATTGTTGAATAGAGACTAAGTTTAAGAATGAAAAATTCAGTTTTCCTATAACTTATAGATTACTTAAATCTTACAATTATATTTCAAATATTCTTCTCTTTCAAAATGCTTTTCAAAAATACTAACCCTTTGTTTCTCTTTCTTCATGGATTTTGTGGGTGTAATCCTCTGAAAACCCTCACGAGACAAAACTCGTCCTCTAGGGGAAACCTAGAGGTTTAACGGCTTGTTGCACATGCTCAGTGCAATCGCGTGACCTGCGAAAGTGGTCTAATAATCCTTAGTATAGTTTAGTTGTTTTGCTCGAGGACGAGCAAAAGATAGGTATAGGGGTGTGATTGGTCGCTAATGTTGCACATTTATTATCATATTCCTATACTTATTATAGAATAAACTCTGCATTGTCCTAATTAAATGTTTAATTTATTTACATGCCCATTCCTAAAGGAGAGTGAAGAGAAATGAGCCAAAAAGCCCACCAAATTCTGAATTAAATCAGAATTAATTCGAACTCAGTGAATCAGGGAAAAATCAGAGAGGTTGAAAACCGTTGAGAAGAATCCTCCCAGAATCGATCGGTTGAAGCAATGATCAAAAGCCATTTCGTCAAAATTCCGGACTTAAACGAGAAATCCAATTGAAGATAAAACCAGAACGCGAAGCCGGGGAGCTCCACCAACAGGCTGTGGCCACCTGGCCATAGCAAGGCCGTGAAAACGCGGCCAAAACAAAGTTTTCGCGGCTCTGTTATGGAGTTAGGGGGAGCATTTGTTCCCCTTTTCTTTATCCTCTCCTGTAGGTTGGGTTTTTGCCTATAAAAGGGTAGGATTTGCACTGAAATGGGACGACCATGCAGAGTTAGGATTTAGTCTAGTTTTTCACTTTGTAATATAGATTTTTGTTTTCTCTTTATGTAATTTTAATTTGTATGTAAGCTTAGGTTAGATTGAGATTCATGTAAGTAAGAGAGAGAGGCTTATGTTGAGAGTGATACCGATGTACCCTCCTCCTTTCTTCCATCGTTTCTGCAAGCAATAAAGGTAATATTTTTTTATGTTTGTCTTTTCTTTTGTTTTCTTCTTCCTCTTTCTACTTTACCTCTTTTGGTTTTTATTTGCATGCAAGTGAATCCAGAAGCATAAGTATAACAATGTTGTGTGAGTGCCAACGATGATTCATGGTGATGTTCTCCACCTCAAGACTCCGTATCATTTCATGCTTGTTCGTCTTGATGATGTAATGTGACTGGGGACTGAGCTCGATCTTATGGCTTATGCGTTGAACGCCTCCGATGTAAGGTAGAACATGCAAGGGTTCCAGGTAAGTCATCAACCAAACTAGGTAAGTATTTCTTTAATCTTTTTTCCTTTCGTTTATTTCTTTAGTTTAGATCACCAACAACCACATCTTCCAGATCTTTTTCATTCTTTTTCCACTTCTTTATACATAGTTATTTTCTGATTTTTCTCCACCATCTCATTCTACCACTTTCTTCCATACTTAACTTTAACCTAACTCTTTTTCATTTTCATTTCTTAAAACAAAGAAGAACCTTCATTTTTCTTCACTAAAAAGATTTCAATACAAACCTTGAACGCTTCTATCGCTAACCCTCCTTGTGGATCACGACCTACATAGCCACTTGCTATTGCGGAAGAATTAAGCACTTGCACATCTCTATTTTAAAGTTCTGAAATTCCGTATTTTTGTGCAGGTTCAAGCATCAATCATGCAGAGGCACGAAGTGATCCGGTGGGATCGGTTTATAGTGGAAATCCTTCAAGTGTTGAAGGCGGGGACGTAGAGCAAGTGTGCTCGAACCTCGAAACAAATATCCCGTATTTGCGATTGCTCTCTCTCTCTCTATCTCTTACTTGTTTATATCTTGCATGCTTATATTGCTTTCATCTTTATATGCTTGATATATATATTGTGCTCATATTGTTATATGCTTGGGGATTGTTTGCTAACACTTGTATTCAACCAAGAGAGCCAACGCAGCACCTCAACTCTTATTTAGAGGAATCTTGAGGAGTTAGTCCAGAGCCCTTCACGGGGAATTCGGCTACACTCTTGTGTTTGTTATACTTGGTGTTTAGTTTAAGAAGTTTTAGTTTGCATAAATTAGTTTTAATTCTACATTAATTGATCATTAGATTAGCTAGTCACCTATTCACCCCCCCTCTAGGTGATAACAATAAATATTTCTCTAGAACGATTTGCCCATCTACTACACCTCTCCTGTGAGGGTGTAGATATTTATAATGTTGATCTTCATGATTTTGATTATCCTGACAGTGAATCTATCCTCACCGCCTCTTTGTTGCTTCACGATGATGAAAACTCTACTTTAGTTAGGAATGAAGAGGTGAAGTATTATACTCTCACTGCTCAAGTCTTAGTCAAGATCATGTTCTATAATCTTTTGCCAAAATCAGGAGAATATAGTCATACACGAGGTTCTACCCTGCTCTTGATCTATTGCTTTTTGAAAGGCATTAGAGTTAACAGTCCAAAGCTCATCATCATTACATGGCCTCCGAGCAACTCCTAATCTCAAACTGGCATTTGCCCTTTGGGATGCTCATCAACCGCCTCTTAAAGAAACTAAAATTTGATCTCTCCACTGAATGGTTCATCGAACCGTCAGTTGACATCAATAACACTCTTCTAAAGAGGATGTGTGCTAGGGAGCATGTTCCTGCTCCTCAGTCCCCTCCTATCATTCCTATTGTTGTTTATGAATCCTCTTCAGCCTCTTCTGCATCTTTTGATCCTTACTCAGGCCTCTCTGTTCAGCTTCGGGAGCATGACCTGAAGATGTCCGCAAACTTTCAGAGGATGGACCAAAGAGTTGATAATGATCTGTAGTATATCTGCGCCTCTATTCGCTAGACCTATGTCGAAGATACCAACAGAAGGAATTCTTTGCCTGTTCCACTTCTGAGAAGCCACTCACAGCCCCTTCCGACATCGGGCTCTCCGTTTGATATATGGGTACCTCCTCTAGCTCCTTCCAAGACACCGACTCCTCCAGAATATCTAGACTTTCAGGAGGATTAACCCCTTTTGTTGATGAAAAAAGGGGGAGAGATTTTATGGAGTTATCTTTAGGAGTTAATATATTGGGTGCTTTATCTAGGCTATTTTATTTTTATTTGAGTCTTTATTTATGTATTTTTGGACATGTAGTGTTTGGAGTATTTGGGGGACATGGACATGTGTTTGTTAGCAGTATTTGGTGGACATGTGTTTTTACGTCGTATGTATCTTGTTTTGAGGTTGGCATGAATCTCTGTATGGACAAATTTATTTTATGATATCTCTATTGTCTTTAGGAAGTTATGTATCTCTTTCTTTCTACTGATATATTTAATACATATCTTCTGTGTGTGTGATATATGGTATATTTATATTTTTAGTGTTTCCTTTATAAACAACCATCTACCACTTGAATTGGAGGTTGGAGGCTATTGGATGGATGGAGGAAACTGTTTGTGCATACACCATTGAAATTTTGTATTCTTGGTATGCATAGATGGGTTGCATAAGAGCTTGATTGACATATCTTATCATATGCTTTTATTGATGCGTTTAACTTTTATGTCACATTCTGATATATGCATGTGTTTAGGGGGAGCTTCGCTTGAAGTCTCTTCCCAAATTATTTGTGAAACTCCATGTGTTTTGTCATCATTAAAAAAGAAGAGATTGTTGGCCCAAAGGCCATTAGCCCCAGTTTTGATGATAACAAAACATATGTAGTTATGTTTTTAATAATTTTGTTTAACAAAGTTTCAAGATAACTATGTGTTGCATTTCAGCTCCATCACAAGACTCACACATTTAGAAGCCAAGAAGATGCAGATCCCAGAGCTTAAGCACATAGAAGAGCTCAAGGATCAAGAAGACTATATCAAGATTTGTATTTTAAATAGGATTTATAGTCATTTGTTAAAATCAAGATGATATTGATTGATAGCTTTTGGGATTGACAAACACACACATATTTCATACTCTTTGTGTTTTTAACAAGAGTTCATAAGTATACTCTTTATCGTTTTTCAAAATCGAGTTTCAGAAAAACAAGTTTCGAAAAAATTGAGTTTTTGATTTAGAAAAGAATTCTGTCAAAATTGTTGGCCCAAAGGCCCATCACTCTAGTTTTGATGATGATTAACTCATGTAGTTATAGTATTAATGATCTTGTGTTTAATTAGTCTCAGATATATGATCATGATCTTAGTAGGTGTTTAGCTTCAACAAAGGATTTCATGTCAAGTTTTGAAGCTAGCACGTGTTTGATTCAAGAGCTTGTGCATCAAGATCACATCAAGTACTCAAGAGGAGTCTAGCTCATTGGATCATGGTTTGGACCAAGACAAGAAGGAAGAAGACCTTCAAGAGAAGACTTGAGTCTAGGTTTGCTTTTTAGTAAGATTTTATTTTTAGATAAAATGTAAAGCATAGTTAGTTGGTGGATTGCTTAAGTATCATATACACTCACACACAAGATTTAGATGAGTTTTTATAAAAGAGTTTTCATTTTGGAAAAAACCGTTTTGATTTTTGGAGTTTCTTATATACATGTGTTTTAACCAAAACTATTTTAGAGCTTAATGTCAAAAACATAGATATTTTATCATATATGTGTAGTGGATCATATCCATACATACAAAGCTTTAAAAGTGTTTAGAATATCTTGTTTTTATATTTGGAGGAGTTTTGGCAAAATCGGTTTTCTATTTGGAAAAATCATTTTGAAAAAATATAGATTTTTGTTTAAGGCAAAACTTTCATACTACAAAATAGTTCAAAATATTTGTAATATGTTTTGATTTTTACTCAAACATGTTTGTATATTGAAGTATTTTACTGAACTTATTTTTGTAGATTTTTAGAGTATTTATGGGATTTTATTAAAGATAAACTAACAAGTTTTTAAATTCCCAAAACTGCTTTTCTGGCCTTCAGCCGGTCGACCGTGACTGAGGTCGGTCGACCGGGCGGTCGACTGACGTGCACAGGTTGGGCCGATAGACCGCACGGTCGACCATCAGAGAGTGTCTGCTCTCTGAAAATGGCCCGGTCGACCGGGCGGTCGACCGCTAGGCCAATTCCCTGAAGGCGGTCGACCGGCCGGTCGACCGACCTTCCCAACAGTCGAAAAATCGACCGTTTGCGGTCGACTGGGCGGTCGACCGATAGCAGCGTCAGCTAGTGATTTAGACCCCACCGGCTAGTTATTGGATGCCTATATATTGGGTTCCCATGGACTGTTTTATACAAGATTTGAAGTGGGTTTTTGAGCTTGTTTTTCATACACTTCTAAGTGTTTATCTCCACTTGTTTTAAAGCCAAATACTTCCATGCCAAAAGGAGAGTTTTCAAGAGTGTTTTGTAAAAGAGATTTCTTGAGTTTTTCACCACAAATCAATCCTTATTTTTCTCACACTTGAGCTATCCATTGCTATATCAATCCTATAGGGATCTTTGTTGTGAGAGGATTTTAGGTTATCAAAATATTGTGATCACCAAAGTTTTCATCTTTTATACTTTGAGGAGGCAGACTTATGGGTTCGCGGTGCTTCGAGTTCTAGTGAAAGCTCGGTGTAGAGGTGCGGCCTTGGCAAGCTTGCGTGCTTGTGTGTGTTATTCTTGCGGAAATAAGAGAGGGACTAGAGAGTCCAAAGGAGTTCTAGTGTGAACTCGCTTGTAGATGTTGCGGCACCGAGTGATCCGGTGCGATTGTTTTATAGTGAAAATCCTTCATAGTGTTAAAGACGGGGACGTAGAGCAAGGGTGCTCGAACCTCACAACAAATCTCCCGTGTTTGCGATTGCTCTCTCTCTATCTCTCACATGTCTTTATATCTTGCATGCTTATATTGCTTTCATTTTTATATGCTTAATATATATTTGTGCTTAAATTGATATATGCTTGGGGATTGTCTCATCATACTTGTATTCAATCAAGAGAGACATAGCGGCACCTCAACTCTTATCTAGAGGAATCTTGAGGAGATAGTCCAAAGCCCTTCACGGGAAATTCGGCTACACTCTTAGGTTATACCTTGGTGTGTTGTGAATAATATTTTTTTAGTTTTATTAAATAGTTTTAATCTGCATTAATTGGTCATTAGATTAGCTAGTCACCTATTCACCCCCCCCCTCTATGTGATTTCAATTGCTATCAGAGTCAAGTGCTCTTGATTTGGGTCTAACAACCTTGAGTTAAAGATCCTCTTTTATAGCTAATCACAATATTTGCACACACACATGGATTTCATGTCACCTCCCACTTTTAACATTCTTAACACCCAAACTTGGAAAGTTAAGATGCCTATGTACCTCAAAACCCTAGGTATTCATGTTTATTTTGCCACTATTAAAGATTCTTATTGTTTAAATGGCAAAAATATTGAGGCTAATGCAAAAGCCATCCATACTTTAAAGAGTACCCTAAATGATGAATATTTATCTAGGGTCGCTAATCTTGATTCGGCTTTTGTAGTTTGAAACACTATAATCTCCCTTGGCGAACAAGCACAATACCATGCGGGGAGCGACTCAGATGTTGGAAGTGAGGCTTCCAACGTATGCTACATGGTCCATGGGGATAACCCCCTTGAGGTAAACTCTGAATCCGAGTTAGAAGAGGATGTTGATATGCCTTATAATGAACTAGCATCTTTTTGTCAACAACTCCTTGAAAAGTATGACATGCTTAAAAAGGAAAATAAGAAAATGAAAAATAAATTGATTCCTTGTTAAAAGAAAAAGATTCTTTTCAAACAAAATTGGAATGCATTTCAAAAGAAAATGATTTGTTGAAAAAGGACAATATTTTCTTGACTTCTAAATTAAATGATCTTTGCGAAGGAAATACTTCTTTGAAAAATAAGATTAATTTGGTGGAAAAAGAAAAAGAGATTGCTTTAAATAAAAATAACTCTTTGAAAAGAAATTATTTCAAAAGAAAAAGAAAATGTTCCTAAAAAGAAAAAGATTGTTGATCATGCATTTCATTCTACTACCATTGATAAAAATGAGATTAAATTTTTTAAAAATAGAATAGATTGTTTGAGCTCAACTTTAAGAAATTGTGCATTCAACCATAAAAGATTGAAAACCTTATTTTCAAAGAAACAAGCTTCACATGTACATGCACATCACCCACAATACACTTATGCACATTTTGTACGTCACGATCACACTCATTCACATGTGCATACTAGAGTGTACAAATGTATACATTGCGACCGCAAAGGCCATTTGGCAAAATTTTGTTATGGTAAGGTAAATTCTATAAATTTTGTTAATAAAAATGTTTGGGTTCCATTTGATGCTAACCCCCGTGGACCCAAAAGAAAATGGGTACCAAAATCCCCACCTTTTGTATTTGATGTAGGTGCGGGCTCTCACAAAACGTGAGAGGATTGGTGCCTTAGTGGTGGATGCATGGACTAGGTGGACATACATTTGATGCACCGCTGTCAAGAAAGTTTGGTGAGAAGACCACCTTGTTTTGGAGACTTAGAGTATAGTTCTTATGATTTGGTAACTATCTCTAAACTCTCATTTATTTTACATGCTTTTACATATATGACATTTTTAGCATGTTTTCATGATTATGTTTTGTTTTGTGCTTCATGTGGTAAAAACTTATTTAGATGTAATTTTTGTCAAAACTTGTGTATATACTTGTACAAGTAGTGAGCAACATTTGATTCCCATATGTTTGCACTTTATTGCTCATTTGTACTCATTACATGTACATGAATAAGCTAGTTTTGATGATTTTTCTCATTTACACTTGTTTTGCCTATCCTTGTGCATGTTTTGCTTCATGTATATGTAATTTTTGTTTAAAAGCTAATAAATATACATGTATATCCTTGAGTCTTTTGCCTTCATGCAAATACTATTATGGACTCTTTTTATTTTGGGATATGTATGCATACTGTTAGCTTTAGATAAATCATACATATGCCTTAAAGTTTGTTTTTAATGAAAATAAATTTTCATGTTTTTCATGTTTTTGATAAAAAGAAATTCATATTTATCTTGAGCCACATTAATTATTTTCATGAAAATGCTATTTACATGATTCTTGTACACTCACACTTTATTTGTTTACTCATGACATTATCTTCATGAGAAGTTTTGACCTTTATAGATTTCGAGTGTCAACACTTATGTATTTGGCATGATTCATGATATACATATGTTTTGTTTTCATGTTTGAAGGATCTTTAACTAGTTTTTCAAAAATTACTTTTAACTAGTTATGTATTCTTCATTTGGTAGTGTTTTCAATCTATAAATATTTTCAAATCTATTTTTGAAAACCTCTACCTTTAAAGGGTGGATGGATGGGCGACCATACCTTGTATGCTTAAATTACATATCTTTTATCATGTGCATGAAAAGGGTGGATGTTTATGAGTTATACACTTGTTTCTCATCATATTTTCAATTGGTATTACAATTGATATTTTTTGTGTATATTCATATTTTGTTTTCTGTATATGTATGCTTTAAATTTCAAATAATGTCAATTTCTATTGGTATTCTCATTTTCATACATATATATGATTTGCTTGTACTTGATTTATAATATATTTACATGTTTAAAGCACAAGGTATGCTTATGCTAAGCCTGATTTAAATCTTAATTTCATTTGGTATCTAAATTGGTACTTTAATAAGCTTATGTATTATTTTCAATTGGTAGTTTTTATTGATATCAAAATTTACAATATACTTCAATTGGTATTAATATGTTTTAATTTCTAATTGGTTTAAATTTCATTTTGTATCAATATGTTTTTCCTATTTAGTATCAAAATTTACCATATATTTCAATTGATATCAAATATAAAATATTTTCTTTCATTAATATCAAAATGTACAAATGTTTCAATTTCAATTGATATCACAAATTTTTTATTTTCATATGGCATCAAAATCTTATGATATCTCAAATTTTTTGATTTAAAAATTCAAAATTTATATTGTTTATTTACAATTGGTATCTTAAAATTTTGTTTATATACAAATAGTATCTCAAAATTTGTTTAAGTATTATAACCATTTGTGTCAAAAATGTTTTGTTATGTATTGCCTATATGCAAGGGGAGCTTAACATCTCTTCTATATATAGATTCATGTTGAGTGTATCTTATATTGAGGAGGTTGACATCTCTTCTTTATGTGATACACGTGTGTAAGGGGAGCTTAATATCTCCACTTATGCATTGTATATTATGTGTTATGTGAGTTAGGGCTTGTCATTCCTTCTTCATGTAATGTTGTATGCAGGGAAGCTAACTTAGCGTCTTTCTCTTCATGAATGTATATCGCATATATATCCTTACTCTTGATTTGTTTGATTTTACCCCTTTATTGATGATTGACAAAAAGGGGGAGAAAAATTTTGAGTTTATATATGTATATTTGAGTTTTTGCATATATTGAGTTTATGCATCTTGTGTTTTACAAAAATGGGGAGAATGTGTTTTAAAGTTTAAACAAAAATGGGGGAGAAAGTTTTTAGGAAAAAGAACTTTTGATTTATGCATGTTTCTCTCACCTTGTTGATGCATATATAAATGTTTAGATTTATTGCAATATCTAAACACACACACACACACACACACACACACACACACACACCACACACACACACACACACATATATATATATATATGCATCAACAAGGTGAGAGAAACATGCATAAATCAAAAGTTCTTTTTCCCAAAAACTTTCTCCCCTTTTTTGTTAAACTTTCAAAAACATTCTCCCCATTTTTGTAAAACACAAGATGCATAAACTCAATATATGCAAAAACTCAAATATGTATATATAAACTCAAAATTTTTCTCCCCTTTTTGTTAATCATCAATAAAGGGGTAAAATCAAACAAATCAAGAGTAAGGATATATATATGCGATATACATTCATGAAGAGGAAGACACTATATGTTTATTGTTATGCATGAGTTAAGGGGGAGCTTCTATGAAGCTTAACTTTAATCCATGCATATATAACTCCATGAGTTTTGTCATCATCAAAAAGGGGGAGATTATTAGTTAAAAGGCTCATCACTCTAGTTTTGATGATGATTAACTCATATAGTTATAGTACTAATGATCTTGTATTTAATTAGTCTCAGATATATAATCAAGATCTTAGTAGGTGTTTAGCTTCAACAAAGGATTTCAAGTCAAGGTTTGTAGCTAGCATGTGTTTGATTCAAGAGCTTGTACATCAAGACCACATCAAGTATTCAAGAGAAGTCTACCTCATTGGATCATGGTTTAGACCAAGTCAAGAAGAAGAAGAAGACTTCAAGAGAAGACTTGAGTCTAGGTTGTTTTAAGTAAGATTTTGTTTTTAGACAAAATATAAAGGATAGATTGGTTGGTGGATTGCTAAAGTATCATATACAGTCACACACAAGATTTAGATGAGTTTTATAAAAAAAGTTTTCATTTTAGAAAAATACCATTTTGGTTTTTGGAGTTTCATATATACATGTGTTTTAACCAAAATTATTTAGAGCTTAATATCAAAAACATAGATATTTCATCATATATGTGTAGTGGATTATATCCATACACAGAAAGCTTTAAAAGTGTTTAGAATATCTTGTTTTTATATTTGGTGGAGTTGCAAAATCGGTTTTCTATTTAGAAAAATCATTTTGGAAAAATACAGATTTTTGTTTAAGGCAAAACTTTCATATTACAAAAATAGTTCAAAATATTTGTAACATGTTTTGATTTTTACTCAAACATGTTTGTATATCAAATTATTTTACTGAACATATTTTTGTAGATTTTTAGAGTATTTATGGGATTTTATTAAAGATAAAATAACAAGTTTTTAAATCCCCAAAACTGTTTTTCTGGCCTTCAGCCGGTCGACCGCACGGTCGATCGCGACTGAGGTCGGTCGACCGACGGTCGACCGACGTGCACAAAATGTGCACAGGTTGGGCCGATCGACCGCCAGAGAGTGTCTGCTCTCTGAAAATGGCCCGATCGACCGGGCGGTCGACCGCTAGGCCATTGCCCTGAAGGCAGTCGACCGACCTTCCCAACGGTCAAAAAATCGACCATCGGCAGTCGACCTGGTGGTCGACCGACAGCAGCGTCAGCTGCTGATTTGGACCCCAACAGCTAGTTTTTGGATGCCTATATATTAGGGTTCCCATGGACTGTTTTATACAAGATTTGAAGTGGGTTTTTTTAGCTTATTTTTCATACACTTCTAAGTGTTTATCTCCACTTGTTTTAGAGCCAAATACTTCCATATCAAAAGGAGAGTTTTCAAGAGTGTTTTGTAAAAGAGATTTCTTGAGTTTTTCACCACAAATCAATCCTTATTTTTCTCACACACTTGAGTTATCCATTGCTATATCAATCCTATAGGGATCTTTGTTGTGAGAGGATTTTAGGTGATCAAAGTGTTGTGATCACCAAAGTTTTCATCTTTATACTTTGAGGAGGCAAACTTGCGGGTTCGCGGTATTTCGAGTTCTAGTGAGAGCTCGGTGTAGAGGTGCGGCCTCGGCAAGCTTGCGTGCTTGCGTGTGTTGTTCTTGCGGGAACAAGAGAGGGACTAGAGAGTCCAAAGGAGTTCAAGTGTGAACTCACTTGTAGGTGTTGCGGCACCGAGTGATCCGGTAGGATCATTTTATTGTGGAAATCCTTTATAGTGTTGAAGGTGGGGACGTGAGCAAGGGTGCTCGAACCTCAAAATAAATCTCCTGTATTTGCGATTGCTCTCTATCTATCTCTCACTTGTCTTTATATCTTGCATGCTTATATTGCTTTCATCCTTATATGCTTGATATATATTTGTTCTTAAATTGATATATGCTTGGGGATTGTTTGATCACAGTTGTATTCAACCAAGAGAGCTATAGCGGCACCTCAACTCTTATCTAGAGGAATTTTGAGGAGATAGTCCAGAGCCCTTCACGGGGAATTCGGCTACACTCTTAGGTTATACCTTGGTGTGTTGTGAATAATAATTTTTAGTTTGATTAAATAGTTTTAATTCCGTATTAATTAGTCATTAGATTAGCTAGTCACCTATTCACCCCCTCTAGGTGATTTCAAAGATATGGTTCTAACTTTATTTTGTGTTGATCCATGATCACACACTGGTTCTTCAAGTTCCTAGAACTCTATTTTGCATTTAAAGATCAAAAGTGATTTTATCGAAAAAGAATACTTTCAAAAAGATTTCCATAACTTGACTTTGGTCCTTCGTTGGTCGACCGGGCGGTCGACCGTATGCAGAGCAAAATCAGTTGCATGTGTGCACTTCGGTCGACCAGGCGGTCGACCAACTTCAAGAGCTTTGCTCTCGGTTGGGTCCGATCAATTGGCCCGGTTGGCGAACAGAGAGTTTAACTCTCTGGTTAGGAACAATGGTCGACCATCCGATCGACCCCTATCCCCAGCGGTCGAAAATCCGACCGTTGGCGGTCGACCGGCCGGTCAACCGGCAGAAGAATTTTCTGCTGTGATTTTTCCCAACGGCTATATTCTATTTTTTCTTTTTCTGATTCTTTTCCCAATGGCTCTTTTGAGTTTTTACTAATATTTTCATCCCCTATAAATAGTGAGACTATAGAAAAACTCAAAAATAAGATTTCTAAAGTTTAAATCAAGTTTTTACAAATTTTACCTTTTTCACAAAAGATTTCTCTTTGAGCCAAATTTCCAAATTCTTATTTTTAGCTTGAGCCCTCCCTCTACATTTCTACAAGCTATTTTCACTACACAATCTTAAAGAATTTTCCTTCCTCATCTTGGTTATAGGATGTGCTTGTGAGCCATTTGTGATCAAGTGTTGATCACCGTTTTCTTTCTATTGAGAAATTGTAGAGGTTGCGGCCTCAAGTGAGCTAGTGAGCTTCGTATTTGTGTTGCGGTACTGGGAGAGAGGACTAGTGAGTCCATTGAATTCTAGTGAGAACTTGTAAACGGTTGACGATCTAATGAGATTGGTCATAGTGGAAATCCTTAGAGGCGGGGACGTAGAGCAGTGGTTCGAACCTCGAAATAAATCATTGTGTTTGTAATTGCCTACTCTTTCTCTCTTCACTCTACTCTCTCTTTAATTACTTGCACTCTAATATTGTTTACTTATTTGCAAGTATTTCTTAAGTTGTATTTAATATTTGCTAGGTTGCTAGCAAGTGATTTTTAATTCCGCATTATTTGCCATTTAGTATAGCTATCACCTATTCACCCCGCCTCTAGGTGTTTTCAACAATGATAGTCAATCTCCTCAGATTTCAAATAAATGAAGGAGAAAAGAGTTGAAGGAGGAGTTGAAGTAGATGGAGATTTGACAGGTGATAGTTTAAGAGATGATGCAGGAATAGAATCATCTATAGCTGAAATAAGTCCTAAAGTGGTCAACCAGTATTTCACCTAGTTTGTCCACCTCTTAAAATAGGTGCCAGTGAATTTCTCAGGTTTCACACCCTTAGAATGATTAGGGTTGACCATAGTGACAGGATGGAAGCTACTGAATTCTATATTTCAAGTTATTAAGAATGTCAACATTCAGTTAAGAAGGTAGTATTAGATAGAAATTCTAGTATATATGATAATGTGACAAGTGATCTAGCAAAATAAAATAATTACAGTTAAAAATAAAATGCAGTAATAATTCAGTATTAAACAGTTACTTTAGATTTATTCCTAAGTTAATCTAGCGTGAAATATACACTCAGAGAGTTATTTTTCTGTTTCTAAACAAAACTTGTAAGAGTTTAGATAATGAAGTTATTAGCTAGAAAGAGAACACTTATTTGCATGTTTTAACTACATGCAAGGAACTGACAGAATGCTATTAATGCAATAAATAATTGTAGAGATATAAGATCAGAATAATTTAAATGATATTACTTTCCCAACTAAAACACGTCCTTTGCAAGAATATTAAATGATTTGCATGAAAGAAAAATGATTTAGATAAATAAACAGTTTTTGATCCTTAAAAAGATTGTTGGTTGTATACTGTGCTATTTCTTAAAATCACGCAAAACAATAAGTAAACTAGCTTCATAGCATGCTACTACAGAATTAAAACAGAATATAAGCAAATTAAATCTGGCCTGGGGAATGCAATCACGTAGTCGCTACCCTAAAGGATTAAAAGTCCGTCTCCTTGCCCATACATTGATTTGGATTTATCCAGTAGTAGTATAAGAATCCCCCGTAATCATCAGCCCTCAGCCTAGGACAATAGACAGAGCCTCTTAGGCAGAGAATTATTGCGCAGAAACTTGAAAAGATTGAAAAAATTTAACAGTGAGAGAAAGAAGAAATATAACTGTTTTCTCAAATTTTTGTGTGTCACTTTCCCTAAGAACGAACAGGGAGGGTCTACTTATAAGTAGAGAGCTCTGCCCGTTACAACAACTTTCACACAAATCAAGCGCATGTTTAGGTTGTTGGCCCGAAGGCCCATCACTCTAGTTTTGATGATGATCAACTCATGTAGTTATAGTACTAATGATCTTGTGTTTAATTAGTGATAGATTCATGATCAAGATCTTAGTAGGTGCATAGCTTCAACAAAGGATTTAAAGTCAAGTTTTGGAGCTAGCACGATGTTTGGACCAAGTCAAGAAGGCTTCAAGTGAAGACTTCAAGTAGATGAAGACTTGTGTCTAGGTTTGTTTTATAAGATTTTGTTTTTAGTTAAAATGTAAAGGATAGAATAGTTGGTGGATTGCTCAAGTACATTTACACACACACTCTTGATAGATATGTTTTCATAAAATAATTTTAGTTTTAGAAAAGAATTTTTACTTTGGAAAAATACCTTTTGGTTTTTGGAATTTCTTATATACATATCTTTTATCCAAAACCAAGTTTAAAGCTTAATGTCAAAAACATAGATATTTCACCATGTTTGTGTAGTGGATCATATCCATACACTCTATGCCTTCAAAGTTATTTAAATATCTTGTTTTTGTATTTGGAGAAGTTTTGGAAAAATCATGTTTGAAAAAAATACTGTTTTCATTTGAACCAATATTTCCAACTTACAAAAATAGTCCAAATCTTTTATAACATGCCTTAATTTTATGCAAGCATGTTTGTTTATCAAAGTATATTGGTAAAACTATTTTTGTAGATTTTCTGTGATTTTATGGGATTTTACTTCAACCAAAAAGACCATGTTTTAAATCCCTAAGTTTTCTGATCTGACTGTAGCCGGTCGACCGACCCGGTCGGCCGACGTGCACAGACGTGCACGCCAGTTCTGCAGGATGGCCGGTCGACCGATCCGGTCGACCGTCCAGAGAGCTCTGCTCTCTGGAAAGGCCCCGGACGGCCGGGCAGCCGACTGGACAGAGAGACTTGCTCTCTGTATCCTGGCTCGGTCGACCGGCCGGTCGGCCGATGGCACAACGGTCTGAAATATAACCGTTGGCCGGACGACCGGGCGGTCGTCCGACAGGCCTGACAGACCCCAACGGCTAGTTTTTCTTAGCCTATAAATTTGGGGGTCTGGGCATTGTTTTTCTCCAAGATTTTCAAGTGGGTTTTCACCAGTTTTTCCTGAGCTATTTAGAGGTTTTTCCTCCACTTGATTTAGAGAAAATATTTCCAATCAAAAGGAGAGTTTTTATCAAGAGTGTTAAAAGAGATTCTTTGAGTTTTTCACCACCATTCTCATCCTTGTTTTTCTCACAATCACTTGAGCTATCCATTGCTTTATCTATCCATAGGATTGTGTTGTGAGAGTTTTTATTTGGTGATCAAAGTGTTTAGATCACCAAGATTTCATCTTTGTACTTTGAGGAGGCGGACGTGTATGTTTGCGGTGTTTCGAGTTCGGGTGCAAACTTGTTGGTTTGAGGTGCGGCCTCGGCAAGCCGGTGGGCTTGTGGTGTGTATGGACTAGAGAGAGTCCAATGAGTTCTAATGGGAACTCGTTGTAGGTGTTGCGGCACCGGGTGATCCATTGGGATCGATTATAGTGGAAATCCTTCGTGTGTCGAAGGCGGGGATGTAGAGCAAGTGTGCTCGAACCTCGAAACAAATTCCTTGTGTTTGCGATTGCTCACTCTCTCTCTCTTTGTCTCTTGTTTATATCTTGCATTCAATTATTGTGTTAATCTTTATATGCTTGATATACTTGTGTGCTCATATTGATATACTTGCTTGGGTTTGTTTGCTAACACTTGTATTCAACCAAGAGAGCCAACGCGGCACCTCAACCCATTCAAGGGGAATCTAGAGGAGTTTGTCCAGAGCCCTTCACGGGGAATTCGGCAACACTCTTGTGTTATACGTGGTGTTTAGTGTAAGAGTTTAGTTTAGGTCATAATAGTTTTTACTTCCGCATTATTTGGCATTAAGTGACCATTAGATTAGCCATCACCTATTCACCCCCCTCTAGGTGATTTTTCAATTAGTATCAGAGCCTCGTGCTCTTGATTTGGGTCTTACAACCTAGAGTTAAAGATCCTCTTTTTAGGCTAATCACAATATTTGTACACACACCATGGACTTCATGTCACCACCCACCTTTGACATCCTTAACATCCAAATTTGGAAGGTTAAGATGTCCTTGTACCTCAAAGCCCCAGGCATTCATGTTTTTCTTGCCACAACTAATAATGCATATTGTTTAAATGGTAAGAACATTGAGGCTAATACAAAAGCCCTGCATGCTTTAAAGTCAACCTAAATGATAATTATTTATCTAGGGTTTTTAACATTGATTTGGCTTTTGTAGTTTGGAACACCCTCCTCTCCCTTGGCGAAAATGATCAATACTATGCGGGGAGTGATTCGGATGTTGGAAGTGGCGTCTCCAACAAGTGCTATATGGTCCAAGGGATAACCCCCTTGAGGTAACTACCGAATCTGAGGTAGATGAAAATGACATGTCATATGATGAGCTTAGCACTTTTTGTCAACTCCTTCTTGAAAAATATGACATGCTTAAGAAAGATAATAAAAATTTGAAAAAGAAATTTGATTGCATGCTTAATGAAAAAGATTCATTAGAAAATAAGGTTGCATGCATTGAAAAAGAAAATGAAGATTTGAAAAATGAAAATATTTCCTTGATGTCTAAATTGAATGATTTGTGTGAAGGAAATATGTCTTTGAAAAATGAAATTATTTTGATGGAAAAACAAAAGGAAATTGTTTTGCAAGAAAATAACTCTTTAAAAAGAAAATTTGTTGAAAAAGAAAAAGAAAATGTTTTTCAAAAGAAAAAGAAAAATGATTCTTTATCTCACCATGTTTTACATGCCACCACTAGTGAGATTAATGTTTTGAAAAATAAAATGGATTGTTTGAGCTCCACTTTGAGCTCATGTGCATTCAATCATTCTAGATTGGAGTCTTTATTTTCAAAGAAACAAACTCCACATGCTCATGCACATCATCATCATGCATACGCTTATGTTGCACATCACGATCACAATCACACTCATAAGCATCCTAAGGTGTACACTTGTACACATTGTGGCCGCAAAGGCCATTTAGCAAAATTTTGTTATGACAAGTTGCATCATATTAATTTTGCTAATAAAAATTTTTGGGTTCCTTACAAAGCTAACCCCCAAGGACTCAAAAGAAAATGGGTACCAAAACCCCCACCGTGTGTTTTGATGTTGTTTTTGATGTAGGTGAGGGCTCTCACAAGGCGTGAGAGATTTGGTGCCTTGGTGGTGGTTGCATGGACTTGAAGGACATACTTTTGATGCACAGCTATCAAGGAGGTTTGGTGGGACAACCACCTTGTTTTGGAGATTTGGAGTAGTTCCCTAGTTGGTAACTATTTCTAAACTCTTAATTTATGTACATGCTTTTATTTTCATGATATCATATAGCATGTTCATGTTTTATATGTTTTGTGCTTCATGTGGTGAATACTAGTTTAAATGTAGTTTTTATCAAAACTTGTATTTATACATGTACAAATAGTGAGAACAAATTGATTCATATATGTTTGCACTTCATGCTCATTTGTACCCACTATATGCACATGTATAGTCTAGTTTTGATGATTCTTTCATTTACACTTGTTTTGCCAATTTTCGTGTTTTTTTTTACTCCATGTATATGCATTTTTATTCAAATCTAATAAATATACATGTATATCCTTTTTTTTAGTCTCTTGCCTTCATGCAAATACTATTAATAGACTCGTTTTATGTTTGGGATATGTATGCATATTGTTAGATTTAGATAAATCATACATATACCTAGAAATTTATTGTTTTTAATGAAAAATAAATTTTCATGTTTTGTTTGATAAAATAAAATGAATAATTTGTTTTGATCATTTTTGAGCTTTATTGATTATTTTCATGAAAATGCTATATACATGATTCTTGTACACTCATACTTCATTTATTTTGTCATGACTTTGATTCATGAACATATTTTTGAGCTTCATAAATCGAGTGTCAATTCTTGTATTTGGTATGATTCATGAAATACATATGCTTTGATTTCATATTTTGAAGGATCTTTAACTAGTTTTTCAAAAAAAATTATTTTAACTAGTTATTTATTCTTCAATGTTTATGAGATATACACATGATCCTATTATTGCTTCAATTGGTATCATTGAATCGTTTCAATTGGTATCAATTTGACTCTATTTTTGTATACTCATATTTTGTTTTCTATATATGTATGCTCTAATTTTCAATCGGTATTGTCCATTCTCATACATATATATGATTTTCATGTGTTTGCTTTACAATTGATATACATCTTTAAAGCACAAAGTTTATGCTAAGCTTAATTTAAAACTTTATTTTCAAATGGTATCTCAATTGACATTTTTAAGCTTATGCATGTTTTTTAATTGGTATCAAAATGCTTCAAATTTGTTATAAATTTACATTGATATCAATATGTTTTATCTATTTGAAAAATTAAAAATTTGTAATGTTTATTTACAATTTGTTTATTTACATTTGATATCTTAAATTTTGATTTCCTAAGATATCTTAAAATTTTGTTTAAGAAAAATTCAAAATTTTGTTTGAGCAATTAAAAATCAAAACATTTTTGATTTGTATTGCCTATATGCAAGGAGAGCTTAACATCTCTTCTACATATAGATTCATGTTGAGTGTATCTTGTATTGAGGAGCTTGACAACTCTTCTTTATGTGATACACGTGTGTAGAGGGAGCTTCACATCTCCTCTTATGCATTACATATTATACGTTACGTGAATTAGGACTTGTCGTCCCTCTTTCATGTAATGTATATGTGTAGGGAAGTTACTTTACCTTCTTCCTCTTCATGAATGTATATCGCATATAATCCTTTTGATTGATTTATTGTTTACCCCTTCTTGATCTCTTTGTTTATGACAAAAAGGGGGAGAAAGATTTTGTTGATTGTGTTTTTACCCCTTTGTTGATGATTGACAAAAGGGGGAGAAAGATTTTGGATTTATATGCATGTTTTGTGAAAAAAGATTGTTTATGCAAATATGTTTTGTTTTGCAAATAGGAGAAAAAGAAATTTGATTTTGTTTTATGCTTGATTAGCATGTTTACTCCTACATTTGCATACATGTTCATGTGTTTCATTTCCATATTATATTGTTTATTTGTTATGCATGAGTTAAGGGGGAGCTTCTTTGAAGCTTTACTTTAATCCATGCATATATAACTTCATGAGTTTTGTCATCATCAAAAAGGGGGAGATTATTGGCCCGAAGGCCCATCACTCTAGTTTTGATGATGATCAACTCATGTAGTTATAGTACTAATGATCTTGTGTTTAATTAGTGACAGATTCATGATCAAGATCTTAGTAGGTGCATAGCTTCAACAAAGGATTTAAAGTCAAGTTTTGGAGCTAGCACGATGTTTGGACCAAGTCAAGAAGGCTTCAAGTGAAGACTTCAAGTAGATGAAGACTTGTGTCTAGGTTTGTTTTATAAGATTTTGTTTTTAGTTAAAATGTAAAGGATAGAATAGTTGGTGGATTGCTCAAGTACATTTACACACACACTCTTGATAGATATGTTTTCATAAAAGAATTTTAGTTTTAGAAAATAATTTTTACTTTGGAAAAATACCTTTTGGTTTTTGGAATTTCTTATATACATATCTTTTATCCAAAACCAAGTTTAAAGCTTAATGTCAAAAATATAGATATTTCACCATGTTTGTATAGTGGATCATATCCATACACTCTATGCCTTGAAAGTTGTTTAAATATCTTGTTTTTGTATTTGGAGAAGTTTTGAAAAAATCATGTTTGAAAAAATACTGTTTTCATTTGAACCAATATTTCCAACTTACAAAAATAGTCCAAATCTTTTATAACATGCCTTATTTTATGCAAGCATGTTTGTTTATCAAAGCATATTGGTAAAACTATTTTTGTAGATTTTCTGTGATTTTATGGGATTTTACTTCAATCAAAAATATCATGTTTTAAATCCCTAAGTTTTCTGATCTGGCTGTAGCCGGTCGACCGACCCGGTCGGCCGACGTGCACAGACGTGCATGCCAGTTCTGCAGGATGGCCGGTCGACCGACCCGGTCGACGGCCAGAGAGCTCTGCTCTCTGGAAAGGCCCCTGACGGCCGGGCGGCCGACCGGACAGAGAGACTTGCTCTCTGTATCCTGGCTTGGTCGACCGGCCGGTCGACCGATGGCACAACGGTCTGAAATATGACCGTTGGCCGGACGACGGGCGATCGTCCGACAGGCCTGACAGACCCCAACGGCTAGTTTTTCTTAGTCTATAAATTTGGGGGTTTGGGCATTGTTTTTCTCCAAGATTTTCAAGTGGGTTTTCACCAGTTTTTCCTGAGCTATTTAGAGGTTTTTCCTCCACTTGATTTAGAGAAAATATTTCCAATCAAAAGGAGAGTTTTTATCAAGAGTGTTAAAAGAGATTCTTTGAGTTCTTCACCACCATTCTCATCCTTGTTTTTCTCACAATCACTTGAGCTATCCATTGCTTTATCTATCCATAGGATTGTGTTGTGAGAGTTTTTATGGTGATCAAAGTGTTTAGATCACCAAGATTTCATCTTTGTACTTTGAGGAGGTGGACGTGTGTGTCCGCGGTGTTTCGAGTTCGGGTGCGAACTTGTTGGTTTGAGGTGCGGCCTCGGCGAGCCGGTGGGCTTGTGTGTGTACGGACTAGAGAGAGTCCAAGGAGTTCTAATGGAACTCATTGTAGGTGTTGCGGCACCGGGTGATCCATTGGGATCGATTATAGTGGAAATCCTTCGTGTGTCGAAGGCGGGGATGTAGAGCAAGTGTGCTCGAACCTCAAAACAAATCCCTTGTGTTTGCGATTGCTCACTCTCTCTCTCTCTCTTTGTCTCTTATTTATATCTTGCATTCAATTATTGTGTTAATCTTTATATGCTTGATATACTTGTGTGCTCATATTGATATACTTGCTTGAGTTTGTTTGCTAACACTTGTATTCAACCAAGAGAGCCAACGCGGCACCTCAACCCATTCAAGGGGAATCTAGAGGAGTTTGTCCAGAGCCCTTCACGGGAAATTCAGCAATACTCTTGTGTTATACGTGGTGTTTAGTGTAAGAGTTTAGTTTAGGTCATAATAGTTTTTACTTCCGCATTATTTGGCATTAAGTGACCATTAGATTAGCCATCACCTATTCACCCCCCCTCTAGGTGATTTTACATAGGTTAGTTGCAATTAATGCGCAACAACTCTGCACATTCGTAGATCTACTTTTACTGGGTTAAAAACGTTACTTGTCAAAACATGAAGCACTTCGGGGAGTGAGACAGAGCTCGGGAATATTTCGAGTACAAGTGCTCTGGAATTCAACTGCTTGGGGTCCACTCCAAGATAACCTCGGGTCAAGTACTCAGAAAAGATTATGAGCGCTCAGTGCCCACTCCGAGTCTAAGTGCACGAGAGTCATCCCGAGTCTCTAGGTACTCAGGAATAACTCCCAATCCAAACTCGAGTTGCTCTGCCCAGAAGCTCTGAAAGACAAAAAATACTTCAAAATGTAGTAGATCCAAGAACCCCTTGAAAGGAGCTGCATTCATGTCACGGTCGTGGGCGTGCGCCACTGATTGGTAGTGAAAAGTGCATTTTTATCATTACATTTACCAACACATTTTCATATTTATTCCTATAATTCTACACATTTACTAATATTTTATTATTTATTGTGTGCAAGCCTTGAGAAATAAAAATAAAGGAATAAAGCCTCAAAAGAAGACCAAAAGCCCATGTTTAAAGCCCAATGTAAAAGTTGCAATTATCAATTATCAAAATTGCAATTACTAAGGGCAATAGTTGCAAATTCTAAAAGAAGAGGGAAGGATAGACTTCTATTCAACCCTAAATACTTGCAGGATGAGGATAAAAGCCAAAGAAGGAGAATTCAAGATCACAAATTCGTTGATAAAAGATTTGGATTTAGGGTAACTTGCTTCCCAAGTTATCCCGAAAATCCAAAATAAAGAGTCGAGATTCAACTTCCAGAAGGAAACGCCCAGATGGACGGACCAGAGGATGCCACGCACGAAAGCGCGTGGCCAGCTGACTTGGGCCGCATTTCCGCGGCATTCTGGATGAGCCAGGATACGGGCTTTCGTGGAGGAGTCGTTCTGGGACTCTACTTCCTTCTGCACCTATAAATACCCCTGCAGAGCAACAGGGAAAGGCGTCCAGCGCAGTACAGGGCCAAAACTTAGGGTTTTTAGGCTTTCTTCTAGTTTGTAGTTAGGTTTCTATTTTTCTTTTGTAATTTCTATTTTTTTAAGAGAGAGAGAGGCCTATGTTGAGCGTGACACCGATGTACCCTCCTCTTTTCTGCCATTGATTAAAGCAATAAAGGCAATATTTTTCTTATGTTCATTGTTTTACTTTTCTTTTCGTTTTCTTTTCCTTTTCTATTTTATCTCTGTTGGTTGTTGATGAGCGTGCAAGTGATTTCCGAAGCACAAGTATAACGAGTCTTAGCGAGTGCCAACGATACTTCATGGAGATGTTCTCCTCCTCAAGGTCCGTATCACTTCATTCTTGCCCAGCTTGATGATATAATGTGAATAGGGGACTGAGCTCGATCCTATGGTTTATGCGTTGAACGCTTCCTAAGCAAGGTAGAACATGTAAGGTTTTCACGTATTTTCTCAACCAAATTAAGGTAAGTGTTCCTTTCTTTTCTTTTCTTTTCTTTTCTTTTCTTTTCTTTTTTTTTTGTAGATTAAATCACCATCTACCAACTCTTTCTTTCCCGACTCATTGTAAATACCGCTTTCTTTCTAAACTAACTTTAACTAATATTTTCTTATTTTCCTTTTAATAACTAAAAGAAGAATTTTTAGAGAACTTACTTAAACGCTTCCATCGCTAGTCCCTCCCTGAGGATCACGACCCGCATAGCCATTGCTACCGCGGATTAGAATTGAGCACCTTGCACATCTTGTTCTAAATCTAAAATTCTTTATTTTTGTGTGCAGGAAAATCTCAATCAAAATTTTGTCGCCGTTGCCGGGGAGGGACGGTAAGTTTTTCTCTAAGAATAAAAAAACTAATTATTCTTTTATTCTTTCTGTTTGCAGGTTTGGAGAACAGGAAAAATAACAGCAGCAAGGACTTAAAGCAACTCTGTGCCTCTGCCCTCGAAGGCAGAGCAGCAGAGCCTACTACCTAGCCGCGGAAACGTGGCAATAGCCGCGGATCCGCGGCAGTAGTAGAGAACTACTTACTGAATTTTCTGCAGGTTGCTGCAATCTGCAAATTTAATTTGTCAGCTTTGTTATATTTGTTCTGTGATAAACCTGCATACTGCTAACTAATTAACAGTAAATTATTTGTTGATAAATAAAAAATTTTAGACGCTTGCATATAGGCACGTGTCATTTAATTTTTTTTAATTTTTGTTGAAGAGTGCTGGAGACAAGGTACCTTCGCATTGCATATAGACTAGGAAGCACCCTTGGCTGATTTTCTGCTTTGAGTGAATATTTATCTATTGCTTTACACGTGCACTAAATTGACTTAAGGGCATGTCCTATAAATAAGATAAGGTGGGGATTTCATCACCCTTCCTTGGCCCACAAACAATCTCCTCACTCACTAACCCAAGCCTAACTAAAAATGAGTAGACGTTGGCCCCAGGGAGATCTCGGACTCAATTAGGAGATTATCCTAAGGGGGAACGGTGTTGGAATTTGACTCCTGCCAAATCAGTGTCTAGGAAGGAGATTGAGGGCCGAAAGCCCGAAGATTGGTGGTTATTTAATTAAGGAACGTCTTTGACGGAAAACCTCCCACCAATCTTGCCCTGACCTGGCTGATTAACTTGTGGTCAAAGTCTACACCCTACCTCCTGTGGACAGTCTAACCAGTTAGGAGTCGTCTAGGTCATAGGTCTACCCTAACTTAGGTTAGAATTTTTTTCTTTTTGTTTGCTTATTTGTTTGTTTTCTTTTTCTTTGTTTGTGTTTGTGTGATATGGCATATAATAATAATTTTTCCAATTTTAATCCATATTACACACCACCCTCTTTTTCGGATATTACCAACCCGGCATATCATAACTTTGACCAACCTAGTTTGCTGGAATGGTCTTATCCGAATGAATATAACCCATGCCCCCCATCTTATGACCATAATTTTCATACCACTTTAAACTCTTTACAGAGTTCATAGGGTTTCGCTTCCCCCGAGTTCAATTTTCAACCAACTTGTCCTCCGTATCCACCTTGTCCACAATATTCCCAAGATTCATACTCAGATCCACCCATTCAGAATAGAAAACCATCTATCTTGGAAATGATGAGTATGCATGAGTCTAAGTAACAATTACCATCAATCTTTGACATGATGATGCGTGAGTCCAAGCAACAATCACAGAATCTGACCGACTCACAACTTCATCACGATTGTCCCAACAACACTTCCTCTTTTCAAGTCCAATCACAAAATGATGCACCAATCGACTATGAAAAGATGCTTGAAGCCATGACTCGGCTAGATTAGCTCGTGATCATGAAATAGATATGATGGTTCAATCTTTACGTTCTCACCGTTCGGCCATTTCTGATATCGCTAACCATTCTATTAGAGCCACGAGCCACGTTGTTTTGGACAACAAGATTCTAATTCAGTACCATCATTTGAACTTGCCGAAACTCCAATTTTTGATAGTTTGGCAAGTTATTCCTTTCCTGAAATAGAACCTGAGCATGAATATGATCATGATCTCCCACTTGGTGATTCAATTCTACTTCCTGATTCAATAATGACTCCGGTGTCTTCACCTGATTTTACTTTTCCCGAGTCAACATTGGATCTTGTGCCAATTCATCATGAAATTGAATCACCCATTTTTGATGATCATATTGAACTTGACTAATTTGCAATTTTGAAAGTCCCATGGATAAATTGACAAGTTCTCATTTTTATGATATTGAGCTCAATGAGATATGTGACTTAGATTCTCAAATCTGTGATCAAGTTCAAATTCCCGAATCATTATTGACTCCTGTTTTGTTACCCGACTTAGGTAATCTTTTAGAGTCAGTTTTGATTCCCACACCTATCATTCCTAAACTTGAATCACCAATATTGAGTCACATTCCATTGTGGGAAAATGATTGTGGACTTGAGTTTCAACTTCTTGACTTGGACACACTTCTTGAACCGAGCTCGACTCCTGAACCCTTACTTAATTAAGTTTCTTTCCTGAGTCGGTATTCGTTCCCATACTTTTGACGTCCAAGTCAATCATTCCATCTTTTCACACCCCATTTTGGGACAAGGCGGTTGACACAATTGACTCTGAAAATAATTATGAAATTTGAAAATTTGATGGGGTGGAATTGTTAAAAAATGATCATACATACATTTTAGTGGGATATACAAGAGAAATTTCTGGTGGGTTCCTCCGAATACCACATTATCTTGATTGGGTAGCAACGCTTAGCCCAATTAGACCACCACCGGAACCACCACCTTGAGGTAATATTTGCCTTCCCTTTCTTCTTTTTCATGCATACATGCATACATTCATACATTGAGGACAAAGCATGAGATAAGTGTGGGGGGAGGCTTTACTAACATACTAACACAGGTAGAAACTAACAAAAATTTGCTAATATTAAAAAAAATGAAAAAAAATGAAAAAGGACAATATTTTGACTTATATTTTGAAAGAAATCTAAGTTAATCTTAAGAATTAGGAAAATCATGATTAGGATTTCTAAAAACTTGGTCAAAATAAATAAATTGTTGAATTTTTAGGTATAGGAGGAAAAATTGAATAAGTAATTGTCTTGATTTTTACCTTAATGAAATATGCATACCTAATACATTTACATATCTAGGATTATAAGACAAAGACTCTTGTACCCTATAATAAATAATAATAAAAAAAGAAAAAAAAGAAATTCACTAATTAAGCTGGATACATGTGCCTCAAGAAGCATAAGTATTCACGCCTAAAGGTGATTTTATGAAATACAGCCCTTAGTTTTGTGGCCTAGTTCACTCGAATCCTTAAGTCCACGGGGTGTTTTCTCACCCGGTGCCCTAAAGCCGACCGGTTTGAGAGTCACCGATTTTAGTTCGCTACATGGGTGGATTAGAAAGCCTAAGGAAACTAAGAAAAATTACTTTTATATGTACTAACACATCTAATAGTCAATTAGTTAGGTATGAGGGCTTCAAGAAAGAAAATTAGATGAGTTATACATATTAAAAAAAAGAGAGAGAGAGAAAATAATAATAATAATAATAAAGAGGCCTGAGAGTCCAAGTTAAGGAATTTCTAGTAAAGATTCACAAGGATGCATATCACTTTTGGTAACGAAAAAGATTATACAAAAATTCAATTTTGATCCTTACCTAAAATGGATAACAATTTACTATATAAAGACTAAGTTTAAGAATGAATAAAAATAATAATCCTAAAAACTTATAGATTACTTAGTCCTTTCAAACGTATTTCAAATATTTTCCTTTTTATGGATTTTGTGGGTGTAATCTGCTGAAACCCTCACGAGACAACACTCGTCCTCTAAGGTAACCTAGGGGTTTAACGGCTTGTTGCACGTGCTAAGTGCAATCGTGATTCCTACGAAAGTGAGTTAGGTAGTTTAGTTTTTTTTTTTTTTTGATTTTACTCGAGGACGAGCAAAAAGATAAGTGTGGGAGTGTGATTGGTAGTGAAAAGTGCATTTTTATCATTACATTTACCAACACATTTTCATATTTATTCCTATAATTCTGCACATTTACTAAAATTTTATTATTTATTGTGTGCAGGCCTTGAGAAATAAAAATAAAGGAATAAAGTCTCAAAAGAAGCCCAAAAGCCCATGTTTAAAGCCCAATGTAAAAGTTGCAATTATCAATTATCAAAATTGCAATTACTAAGGGCAATAGTTGCAAATTCTAAAAGAAGAGGGAAGGATAGACTTCTATTCAACTCTAAATACTTGCAGGATGAGGATAAAAGTCAAAGAAGGAGAATTCAAGATCACAAATTCGTTGATAAAAGATTTGGATTTAGGGTAACTTGCTTCCCAAGTTATCCCGAAAATCCAAATAAAGAGTCGAGATTCAACTTCCAGAAGGAAACGCCCAGATGGACGGACCAGAGGATGCCACGCGCGAAAGCGCGTGGCCAGCCGACTTGGGCCGCGTTTCCGCGGCATTCTGGATGAGCCAGGATACGGGCTTTCGTGGAGGAGTCGTTCTGGGACTCTACTTCCTTCTGCACCTATAAATACCCCTGCAGAGCAACAGGGAAAGGCCTCCAGCGCAGTACAGGGCAAAAGTTAGGGTTTTTAGGCTTTCTTCTAGTTTGTAGTTAGGTTTCTATTTTTCTTTTGTAATTTCTATTTTTTTTAAGAGAGAGAGGCCTATGTTGAGCGTGACACCGATGTACCCTCCTCTTTTCTGCCATTGATTAAAGCAATAAAGGTAATATTTTTCTTATGTTCATTGTTTTACTTTTCTTTTCGTTTTCTTTTCCTTTTCTATTTTATCTCTGTTGGTTGTTGATGAGCATGCAAGTGATTTTCGAAGCACAAGTATAACGAGTCTTAGCGAGTGCCAACGATACTTCATGGAGATGTTCTCCTCCTCAAGGTCTGTATCACTTCATTCTTGCCCAGCTTGATAATATAATGCGAATAGGGGACTGAGCTCGATCCTATGGTTTATGCGTTGAACGCCTCCTAAGCAAGGTAGAACATGTAAGATTTTCACGTATTTTCTCAACCAAATTAAGGTAAGTGTTCCTTTCTTTTTTTTTTTTTCTTTTAATTTGTAGATTAAATCACCATCTACCAACTCTTTCTTTCCCGACTCATTGTAAATACCGCTTTCTTTCTAAACTAACTTTAACTAATATTTTCTTATTTTCCTTTTAATAACTAAAAGAAGAATTTTTAGAGAACTTACTTAAACGCTTCCATCGCTAGTCCCTCCCTGAGGATCACGACCCGCATAGCCATTGCTACCGCGGATTAGAATTGAGCACCTTGCACATCTTGTTCTAAATCTAAAATTCTTTATTTTTGTGTCCAGGAAAATCTCAATCAGCCACCTGCACGCGAACCCGGCCCGGTTCGGAGTGTGTGGGGAGCTGGCCTATGACCTAATACTCATAACAATAGGCTTAGAAAGAGTTGTTTTATATACCACTCAAATTTCTTTTGCCTGTCCAATATGAGACTAAAAAGCAAAAGCAAATAGAGAGAAACTCAAGTTTTTCCTCCAAAATCAAATACGCATCCAACAGATCATGCAGTTACAAGGATCACACTCGTATCATCCACCCCATGCACGTAGGACGGATGGAGCATATATAGCCTCTCTCTTCCAACGAGAGGGGAATCTTCTTCTTCTTCCCGAACCTAAGAAGCCCACCGCTAAGCCTGACACAAAGAATCTCTATAATTCTTGTACCCACAGATTATAGTGATCTCCTTATGTCTTTCCCGTGGTTTTTCCGATTTGACTTTTCACGTAAAAATTTTGTGTCTCTACTTATTTTCCGGATCATAATCTTTATTTTACCCACTATCTTTCTTACTTGTGGTGTGTGATCGACTGTCTGATCATGTGTAGCAAAAAAATCTCCACCATAATAGACCTAGCCAGCATTTTAATTGTGAACGACAGCTTGAGAACTGATTGTTGAGAGAACTAGAGAGAAAAATACCCTTGATTTATCGTGAGTAGCTTGCCCACTGAATTCCCGAGATGGCCCACTGAATTCCCGAGATGGAGATGGCCCACGCTCATGCGGGGCTTTGACTAATTCACGCTAATTCGGGCAGGGTGGTCATATACAATTAACATGTGTAATCATATTTTATTTCACAAATATAAAAAAAGAAATTATAAAATATATCCAAAACCAGACAACCCACAAGGCCACAAAACATGGGGACACCCCCATGCCCTGCGGGCAAGATTTTGGTTAACAAATTGATCTCAACAGTTCTTCAGGTTCGTGTATGAAAGCAGAAATTCAGGACTTGCTCTACATTTACGGAAAAGGGACTGCCAAAATAGATCGAGTAGTTTGCGCCGTTCTATATCAGCGGCAAGACTGGCGGTAATGTGATAAGCGACTTTTGGGAGGTCGTCGAAGTCAACAACAGAAAACACAAGTGGGGTGGAACTCGTGAAAGAAATCATCAAACGGAATATCCTCGAATCCTGAAAACAAACAAAAGAAGCAGCTGAGTGGCTCTTTCATTTCTTGTTTGTAGCAGTCGTTGGCCTGTCGATTTCGACTGACTTTTTGTTTGTATCCTGTACAAATCACCATCACAGCCACAGAAAAGACGAGGCCAGCCCACCACAGTGCCGGTGCCCTCCATGAACCCTTCGTTTCAAAGATTCCGACAAAAAGTATGAGAAAATATGCGCAACCTCTCATATTTTTTCATTAAACAAATAAAAGAAATGGAAAGATTCCTTCTCCTATTGTGGGTCCTGTTTTATTCTACCGGGACTAAAAAAAAAAAAAAAAAAAAAAAAATAGAGATAACAATAAAGAAGACAGGAATCCCTCACCCACTTAATTAATATTTATTTCCTTTATTTTTTGGACCACTCTAATAACCACAGTAACCTACTCTTTCAATCTTCGGCCTTCTTCTTCTGGTTCAATAATAATGACAATCAGCTTAAAACAGTAACAAGGAGTTAGTAAGGTCATAGTTCATCTTCTCCAAATTGGGCTGAACTGCAAAGTGAATCATTGGCGGGGGGCCACAAGCAAGAGCCAGCGTGTCCTCAGGTCCACCAATGGGAATGTGCTCCCTCAAGATCTCTTCATTCACAAACCCAACGCTATACTTCCACTCTTCCTTCTGTTTCATCACTTCCCCCACAACGTACCACACCTTCAGCTGCTCTGGGTAGTCCCGGGCCCACCCATCAAGATCCTCCTCAGCAGTATGTCGTCCTCGGTCCGGTTCGCGTAGACCAAGTGCATCTCGGTCCGGTCCTCCGGCTGATCGCGGAGCACGGCCTGGATCACCTGGTACAAGGGAGTGATCCCGGTCCCCCCCGCGATCATCGCCAGCTTCTTGGCAAATTTGGGCTTGCCGTTGACGATAAAGTTCCCGCGGCCCGTGTACTCGATGTGGCCCAGCGGGCCCTTGATGTCGATGGAGGAGCCGATGGTCAGGGATTCCAGATGCTGGGACATAACTCCGCCGTTGGGGAACTTTGGGTGCTCCGCTTTGAAATAAACTTTGATGAGGAGTTCAAAGTAGCCCACCGCGTCGACTGGGCTGGTCGGCGTGTAGGCGCGCATGCAGAGCTTGTTGTCGACCGTGGCGCAGAGGAAGATGTGCTTTCCTACGGGGAGGCCGAGCACTTGATCGGCCGAGGGGAGGGCGAAGCGGAACAGGCGAACGTCGCGGGATATGACGGTTTTTGACACGAGGTTGCAGTGGATCTTTTCTCTGGGGTTGGTCAGGGCGACGGCGGGAGGAGTCTTAGTGGTGGTGACCTCGCGGATGGTGGCGAGGTGGTTGAGGTTGGAGGCCCCGTGGACGGAGGTGTCGGAGGTGTAGCCGGTGGTTATTAGCTCTCCGATGCGGTAGGTGTCGAGCATGGATTTAGCTTTCTCAGAGTGGATGGCGTCGAACTCCTCGGTGCAGTCTGTACCGGCGTTGATGAGGATGCTGTCTGCGCCACCAGGGTGGTCCTTGAGGAATGCGGTGCAGTCGTAGACGTTGCCGTGGACGACGATCCAGGCCGAGTCGAGAGACGAGTGCTTGCTTACGTCGGACATGGAGTAGTGCTTGGAGGAAGTGCTCATGAAGGGGGTGGAGGTGCTCTTCTTGAGCGGCTGGTGGCCTTCGGAGGTTTCGAGGTGCTTCTGCCGCGCCATCCACCCGCCGGACTGGTTGCCGGGGAGGGTCGGGTGCTCGAATACCAGACCGATCTCGCCCTTGTGTGGCCGGCACACGTTCACCTTTGCTCGGAACCAGCAGTTGTTCATCATGCCCTGCGTAATTCATGAGTTTAGGATTAATTTATTGCCATGAATTTAACCGAGGAAGTTTCTATATTTTTTTTAAGGAAATTGATTAAAAAAAAGTAAAATGTGTTAATTAATTACCATGACGTTCCAATTGAGCTTCTCTGGCTGGGTGTTCAGCGTCTCGTCCCATGCTCGAACGGCTACCTCTTTGGCACCCAAAAGGTCAAGAATCTCCACCTCTAATGACCAAAAGCACCAGCACCAGTACTTGCCGTACTTGTTTGGCTTCTCTCGATGCTCCACTGTGCACACTAGCCACGACTCTCCACCGTCAAGGGTCACCTCTACTCTTGTCACTTTCTTCCCAGCGCCTGCATGCACAATATTTTTCATTAAAGTTATCTAATAAAATCATGTTAATGCGTGATTTTGTCTGACTTTTGAAAATAATGATTCTTGATATATTTCAATCAGTGTTTCGATAAATAAAAAGTACTTAAAATCATGATTTTAAAAAAATTTATTCCGATTACGTGATTGTATTTCCTACTTTAATTTGATAACTTTTCAAACCCGCAATGAATATTTAAATTCCTAAAAATTCTAATTATGCATCTTTCAAATATATAAAACACCAGACAACATATTTTTTCTGTTAAAAATATCCAACATAGCTTAAGTAATCAATTTCAATAATTGATAAGCAAGATTTAAATTGTTAATTAAACACATTAGCTGGCTAGTTTTGTGTACGCATCTTCTCCTCTCCCTTCCACATGTTAAAACAACAAACAATTGGGTACAACTTGTTTTTTTTTCCCTTCTCTCACGTGGGGAGAACATTCGGTTCTAGCCTTGCGTGTTACCTTGATTGTTTGGCTAATGAGTTTGGCTAACCTCAATTCATTGGCTGTTCTTGAAGCTCACCTCATTTCATTGGCTATTCTTGACTTGTTTACATCAAATGACAGCTAAGATGCACAGAAACTTGGTCCTCTTTAAGCTGTAAACGGATGGGAACGGGACACTCAAGGCTACGAGTCTGAATGGTCTGGTCTACTTTGGGTGATCGAGGACCCATGCCTAACCCAAACAGGCTCCTTCAAATCCATTCAGTTGTCTCCTTCTAGATAGGCTGCTAGTTTCCATAGGGACAAATTGATCTAAATTATTCCAGTATATGTCTATGCGTACATACAAGTGATATTAGTATTTAATCATATTAAGTATTAATTGACTATTGATATTTTCTTTAAAGGAAATACCATCCTATCAATAGATCTATAAAAAAAATATATAAAGTATTGGTGGAGTCACAGCTCATAACAGAAGACCTAGCAAACAAGCGAGATGTCTGATCCGTTCCATTTTGGAGAGCTCTGATCTCAGCTTCCCCTACAATGCAATATACAGTTGATCTCCTTCTTTCTCCATCCGAGAGGAAGCGACTCACCCATATTTATATTTAAGCTCTCACAACTAGGTTTTCTTTTTCACACTAATTAAGCTTGTGTCTCATGTGAAACTTTGGAGCAAAAACTCAAAAACAAAAAAAGAAAAAGAAAAAGAAAAAGAAAAAGAAAAAAAGAAAAATTTGAAGTATAATTCTTGGTGAATACCAAGAGATTCTAGGAGACAAAAATCCAGGTTCTGTCGAGATTCAAGTCCTAACAAAATAAGTAGATGGGCAAGGGGGAAAAAACATATTTTTGCAAACAAGCATGATTTGCATTACGCCTTGCATCCAGAAACTCTGATTAATACTCATGATTTGCATCACGACTTGCATCAGAAACTCTGATTAATACTCATGATTTGCATCACGTCTTGCATCAGAAACCCTGATTAATACTCTTTCCTAACAAAATTCTGCCGCAAATGGGGGAAAACATTTTCACAAAAAGAAATTTAAATTAATAGATATGGGCAGCATTTCATGTGGCCACATGCATCGTACAGAATAAATACTAAACAACAAGAAAAGAGATAATTAATTTTAATTACCTGAGTACGCGTAGCCTCTCATTGTATACGGCCTCTGAGTCGTAAACGAGTTTATTGGAAGTATCTCGTCGTGAAACGGTGTGGTGATCACCGAGTTTATGTTCAGCTCATTGATGATGTATTCCGGCTTGTACCACCACGCTATAATCCAAATCCAAGTGAACAAATTAAATTTGCACAACATACAACAAGGTATCTCAAAGGCAAAAGCTGTTATAGATTCTGCAGAGATAGACTTGCTCACCTTCGGCGTTGGCGAGTTCGGCGTCAACGTGACTAGGGAGGACTCTGTTGTCACGATAATGATAGTAACTCTCCGACTCATTTGGAGTGACCAGAATCCTCTTGAGCCACTTCACCATTCTTCCTCCAATGAATCCCGGTATGATCATTCTCACTGGAAATCCGTGGTCAGGCAGGAGCCGCTCACCGTTCTGCATGTAGGCCAGCATGATGTCCCTGGACGGGTCCATCGCGAACTCCCTCTTGATGCTGGTCCTGTACTTGGACCCGCCCCCTCCCGGCAGGTCCTCGGCCCCCTCGAAGCAGACGTTGAGGGCACCGTCTTTCTTCCCCATGATCCCGCACCGCCTCAGCACGTCGCGGAGTCGGGCCCCACGCCACACGGAAGTGGACACCCCCGCGGCGCTCCAGTTGAACCCTATGGTCTGTCGCACCATGTTCTGCTCCTTGCGGCGGTTTCCCGCGCAGACGAGGGTGACGGGGATCTCGACGGCGGGGAAGTCGCGGACGAGCTGGTCCATGGTGAGGCGGAGGGGCCGCTTGACGAAGCCGGAGATCTCGACCGTCCATGTGTCCCAGTCGGCCCTGGGGACGGCGCCGTGGTTGCGGACATAGTGGAGCGGGGCCGGTGTGATGAATCCGTGGTGCATGAGGCGGGCGAGGGGGGGCTCGCAGTTGAAGGGGTGCTTGCCGGTGAGGCGGATGAGGGAGGGATTACGCTCCACCCAGCTGTCGGAGGTGCCATCGTCGCGCGGGTCGTGAATCGAGGGCTCGATCTCAAGACTTCCGATGCATAGGGACTTCCAATCAATTGATTCTTTGTCGTCATCGCTGTCAGAGGATGAAGAGTAATCTAACTTCTTGGCGGTGGTGGTGGGTTTTGTGGTTTGGTTGGGCTCGAGGAAGGGAGAGAAGATGTAGCCTCGGACCGGGGAGTCTGGCCGGTTGAGGCGGCCGAACTGTCGGTTGTCGACAGACGCGGCCATGGCTTGTGGTGAGAAAGAAGAGAGAAGATATTTGTGAGTCGAAGCCACTTGTGATGGAGATTTTGCTTTAGACTTTTTCGAGTGCTGGGCGAGTTTGAGGAAGTGATGGGTGATATTTATAGAGTTAGAGACTAGAGAGTCAGTCACAAGGAGGGAACGTGGGGGTGGGGGGCCAACAAAAGCTTTTGAGGCTGGCAGGCTGGCAAAATGTGAACGTAAGCAACGGGGGCGCCAGTACCACACTCTTTGGCTCCAGCGCCGAGTCGGCGGAGGGTAACATGTGATGTAGGTAGCTTGGCTCTTGCTTTGCTCGCCAGAGTCCGGACAACCTTTGGGGGCGCCAAAGAAGTTCAACGGCTTTGATGCTATCAGGGTCCCCAGAAGGAGATTGGCCTTTAAAATTTTAATACTTTTTTCTTCTTTGGTATTATTAATAATGGGTAGCATTACTTTTTATTAGTATTGTTATCTCTTAGAATAGATTTTTAAGATAACAAATGCAGCGCAGGGATTTAGAATACATCTCATTTTATTTTTTCATAATTCGTACTATCCTCATGCAGTCGCTTATAATAAAATAATCTCGTTAGTTTTTATGGTGGAAATTTTTCGCTGCGAGTAATCAGACGGTCGATCAAACCACAAACGAGAATAGGGAGATTAGAGTATTGGTGTAGAAACAGTGATCACAACACAGATAATAGACGGACACACAAGATTTTTACGTAAAAATCCAAAAAGAAAAATATCACAGGGAAGAGGAAAGTTCACTATAATTCGTAGGTTTACAGGAATTAAATGAATGTGTTGATATCTCTTTAAGTTGAGATTTAGTGGATGAAAAAGTCTCCCTTCTCATTGGAGGAGAAGGTATATTTGTACTGAACTAACTATTAACATGGAGGCAGATGGGGTGCTGACGAGATCTGCTAACTACAGGTTCTTCATGTGCGAATTTATTGTAACAACTGTGATTATGGGTGCTGGACTGTTTGGATTGCATGTAAGAAATTTTTCATTATCCATAACTGTCTGCCTTGAATGCAGGGGCGTTACATGTCTTCAATGTGTGTGAAGAAAAGTGGCATAATTGCAGGCAGAAATCTCGATAGTCATTACTGGGGGACTTGTGAGGTGAAGTCAGGAATCTTGAGCCGTGGGTGACTCTGGAGGGTGATGTCTTCGGGAGTTGTGGACGTCTTCGGAAGGATCTGATGAGATAGAGGCTGTTGAATGTTGCGAAAGCTTCAAAAGGGGAATTTGGTTTATCAAATACGTATCAACATCTTAGTAAGGGTCAATTTTTGACTGCTACAGTTTTATAATGAAAAATTGTAGTTCGTGTGTTTGTACATGTATTCAAAATTTATTAAAAAGAATTATCTATTTTAGGCAATTAACTCACTTTCTCTCTTTTTTCTATCGTAGCGTCTCAGGTCTCGGCCTTAATGAAGTTCATCCGATGCTCAAGTCAATCTTAGGATAAGAAAAAAGCTCAGAGTCTAATGGACTCGGAGAGAATCTCTGATGTCAAGATTTCCATCTCCTTGTCTATTTATAGCCAGTTGAGCGCGGTTAAACTGTTGGACCAGACTGAACAGCCTTGTTGAGCTAGACATTGTGAATCTTTTCTAAGAAGATAAACCCTATGATTGAGTTAGGTATCTATCCTAGGAAGATAGTGTATGTTATATGTTACTCGAGTTCACCTGCTTGATTAATAAATCGCTCTAGTGGTGACTCATTTCGGTAGGTCTTGAACCATTCTTGAATCCTTGTTTCTTTATACTTATCATATGCACCTACATCTGAGGTTGAGGTGAAGAGATCGATCAAGTAGGTCGAGCAAAGAAGTAGAAAGCATGAAACCCCTCCGACTCAAGTTGCTTTTTTTATACTTTCTATAATATATGATCACCTTTTAATTCTGTAAACCCCGGTCCCAGCTATACGTGTATGCATATTGATACCCAACACGGTATAATACCCGATTTGACAATCTTGGTAGCTGAACTAAGGTTATTTTAGTTCAAGATACTAATTTTCCATTATTTTGAATTTTTCTGAATTTTCTGAATTTTTTTGAATTATTTAGAAAGATCTCGGAATTTGGGACCGACCAGTGTCGTTAACTGACTCCAAAATTTTTATTTAGCAATCGGAGATGAATTACATGAATCTGACTTCGCAGTTATGTTTAGAATGTTATTTTTTATTTTGAGAATTTTTAGGGATTTTTTGAATTAATTAATAATTAAAGCAAAAATAAATAAATAAATAAATTAATAAATATATTAGTCAAATCACCATCACCTCCACTGTCCTCTCCATGTGTTGGGTGAACTGATATTTTTTTTTGTATATTTTGCATATAAGACCCTAAATTATTGGATTTTACACACAACTCCTTTCTTTTCATAAAAATATAATTAAATAACGGAAATTTTACATAAAAGACATGAATAAGATTATATTCACAAATCACCCCAGCACTTTCTTCTTCAATCGCACGTGTGCGCTAGGGAAATCTCTGGAGCCGCCACTGGAACTCGCATGCATGGGTATTCTCCCGCGACTGAAACACTCTACAGGAACTCAAGGCTTATAAATTGACCTCTTTTCTTTCCCCAATTTCATCTTCAACCTCTCCATGTCTTTTTTCTTCTTCTTTCCTTGCTATCGGCCGAACCAGAGAAGAGAAAAGGGCGAGAGGTCACGATGGGAGAAAGAGAGAGATCATGTGCACTCAAGTAAGATTATAACCTTGAATATATTGATTAGTAATTAGTAACCATATAAGATTAGTAATATATAACACAAAGAATATGCTTAATAAATGATTATGTATTATCTTAGATAACTAATGGAGTGTCAAATAATGGTTATGCTATAAGTTGACTAGTTGGCCAATAATTACTGTGTATATAACTAGGATTTTAGTTAGCATATAAATAAATTATTTAATGAATAATATTTTCTATAAATTCAAATAACTAGATCAGTAAAGATTAGCCTAGGTGGCTTGTTAATTATGTTTGATAATTATTAAAAGTGGTTAATATTTTAAGTACTAATATTATGATCCTAATGATTACATGATTCATACATATATATGAAATCACCTAGGAGGGGGGGGGGTGAATAGGTGATAATGCTAATCTATTAAACTTAATGCGGAATTTAAAAACTAATTGCAATTACACAATATGCAAGTAAAAGTGATGCACACAACCAAGCCAAGCATATAAGTATGAGTGATCAATGTGATATGATGCAAGGCACAAAAGTAAAGAGAGAGAGAGAGAGAGTAAGAGTCAAGATATCAAGCGCAAACAACAAGATATGTTTCGAGGTTCGAGCATCCAGCTCTACATCCCCGCCTTCACCCAAAAGGATTTAAAGTCCACTAGCTTGTCCACAAAGGACTCCCACAAAGGGAACCTCCACCGAGGATTTGGGGCAATAATAATTACAAGGAGTACCTAACTCCTCTCTTTACAACCACAACCTCCTTCTTGAGGCAAAGCACCAAGCCAACAAACAATCACCTCACAACTTGAGGGATTATGTAACACCCCGCTCCCAGAATACGTACCTAGTTGCGTATTCATATTTTCTGATCGTATTTTTCGATTTACTTCCTTTATTTATTTTGTATTATGAATTATTTATATGATCGTTTTGTCTTGGATCCGGATTCGTGGACTCAGAGTCTGCTCTTCTCTGAACCAGGGACCCGATCCTAGTGTCTTACTCAATTTGGTCTTTTCGCTATTCCGATTTGACCGATTTCAGTTTTAAACATTATTTTCCAATATTTTAGACTTTCTATGATTTTCTGGAATTTTCCTGAATTAAATGGAAAATCTTCAAAACCGGTGTCGACCAGCACCGCTGACCGACTTCTGGATTTTTAATTTACAAATGGAGTCAAATTTTGAGAAACAACTTTCACATATTTTTTTATAATAATATTTACAATATTAATTCATTTTTTGGACATTTTCAGAATTTATCAGATTTCTGCCAGATTTGGTGTCGACCGATATTAGCGGCCGATTGCAGGATTTTTAATTTAAAAACTATAAAGAATTTCTTAAAACGAATTTTACCATGATTCTTAAAATAATATTCTTGATTTTTGAGAATTTTTGCGGGTCGTTCCGAGATACTTGATTTTCGGACGATTTCGGTATTTTTCCGAAAGTTTTCCGCATCCGCAACCGAATCTCGGGAATCCGCCACTCAAATTATTTTCACTTTTTCTTCCAAGAGAATATCTTCTTTTTTTATTTTCTTTTCCTTTTTCCTTTTTCTTTCCTTTCTTTTTTTCCACCAAATTCTCCAAACTTCTCCATTCTTCCATTATCTTCCACCAAAATATCTCCTCCTCCAAAAATATCTTCTCCAAAATATCCAAAACCACTCAAACTCCTCTCCCATCACCATGGCCGGCCAAAGAGCCACCTCACCTCTCCATTTTACAAATAACCCCCTCTCTTTTACATTTTTACATCACCTTCACAATTCCAATTCCTATATAAACTTTTCCTTCATCTTTCCACTTCATTTTTCTCTTCACCAAACTTTAACCACCACCAACTCCTCCTTCATCTCCACCACAACCACAACCACTACAACTTCTCTAACTCCCTCCATCTTCTTCCTCCTCCATCTCCATTTAAACCACCACCATCTTCACTTCCACCATCACTTTTTACCATCACAATACCACCTCCATCTCCTTTACTTCAACCACCAAACATCACCTTTCTCTTCCTCTCTGTTGATTCCTAACGCGGATCTCACCCCCGCGTCTAGGCAATTCCTTAACGCAATCCGCGCGTTCCTGTATTGATACGACGCGGAGCCCATACCCGCGTCGGTGTTCTTCTTGTGTTAACGCGACGCAGAACCCACGTCCGCGTCCGCATTCTCCTCGCGTCCTGACTTGAACGCAGACCTCGCGTTTGTGGCATCTATGCGACGCGAACCCCGCGTCTGCTACTCCCGCGTCTGCTACTTTCGCGTCTGCTACTCCCGCGTCTGCTACTTTCGCGTCTGCAACCCTCGCGTCTGCAACCCTCGCGTCTCACTCTCAAAACCCGCGTCTTCCTGTACACTCTCTCTTCCCATATACTTCTCTCTCTAGATTTCCCTCTCTCTAACTCTTTCTCTCTCCTCTTCACTTTCTCTCTCTAATATTTATATTATATTTATGGCGCGTGCGCGAGTTCCATGAATTTCGGACCTTTCAGCATTTCCGGTGATTTAGGCGAGTGTTCTCGCCTCCATTTGGGTTTCCCCGCTTCGTCGGGTCGACATGTATTTTAATTCCATGTTTATATGTATTTTGTATTGGGCTGAGTCCTTGTATTTGTGTATGGCCGAGTGCCAATAGCTGGACATGTATTGCTCTGTGACGAATGCTTGTAATAGGATAGAACAACTCGTCCGGGCCATTCAGCCTCCGGTCTCTCACTATCTCGAAAGGGAAGTAATTGGGACCGTCAGGTCTCTCAGCCCTTCAGCCTCCGGTCTCTCACTATCTCGAAAGGGAAGTGATTGGGACCGTCAGGTCTCTCAGCTCCGCCTGGTTATCATGATCAGCGTTCAGCGCTTTATCACTAGATTCGTTTAGGCAAGATGCTGCCGGAATTCCTACTCGCACCTTAAGCCGAGTTGTCCCGGTAACCTTGCCAGACGCTCCAGTGTTAAATACTGTTTGCTGTCTGTACACTCCAGCTTGCTCAGCTCCGCTTGATTGTGCTCAACTACTATTCTATCACATGCCATGTATTTACCTGATATGTTAACACTTGACATGCCATGCCATTACTTCATAACTGTCATTTACATGCTACTAATTAACACCTGTTTGTTTCACCTGACAAATGATGTGTTAACATCTGATACCCGTCATGCTACTACTTGACACTGACTCATGTTATACCACCAGTTCCCGGCGGATCCTGAATGGAACTAAGTGCCACACGAAGCAAAGTGCCACACCACACAATTGGTGGGGGCCACCTCTATAATCCATTCCCCTCAGAACAAAGTGCCACATGGAACAAAGTGCCGCACCACATACGTGGTGGGGGCCACCTCTTGAATCTGTGGGGGCCACCTCTTGAATCTGTAGGGCCATCTCCTGCCTGTACTTGATCTCTTGTTATGAACTCCTGTCATGACCAGATAATTAAGCCATAAAAAGGATAACTTGCACGGGGAATGGGAGGAAGTGATGGATGCCGTATGATGCCTTGCTTATAGTAGTGGAATACCAGAACTGACGATTCGTGTTAGGGGGATTTCAGGCCCCCAGAAGATGCGTGTTAGGGGGATTTAAGGCCCCCAAATGGCTGTGTCCCGGGCGGTCGGGAACTACTATAAGAGGAGCTATCAGTTCTTCATCAGCTTTCAGTAACAACCCTCGGCTTGCTTATATATGAATGTATGTGTGTTGGGATGTACACCAGGACACATACCTAGATATATGGGTCAGACGAGTAATAATAATAAAAGATGCCTGTTATGTACTCCTGTTATGCCTGTTATGTACTCCTGTTATGCCTGTTATGAACTCCCGTTATGCTTGTTATGATTCCTGTTATGCTTGTTATATACTCCTGTTATGACCGTTGTATGATTTTCCACGAATGCTTTCATCGGATTTTACATCGGATTTCCAGTTTTATGATTATTATCATATTAGCTACTCATACCCTGTTTTATTACTCATGTTCCATCCCTTCAGTCGTCTGCTCCTATCTTATCATACCATGAGTATCTCCTGCTTGATATCACTTGTTATATATCTACCTTGCTTACATGCTTCTGCTCACGACACAGTTTTCAATGCATGATTATGATTCGGTTTTATCGATACACATGTGCTTATCGTTGCACGCCATCTGGCTTTTGCCTCACCACTCGCCTGGGGAGTTCTATCTGACTCCCCTGGATTCTCATGTCCAGGTCATAGAGCTTGGAGCGTGTGGATTCCCCCAGTTGCTGATCAGAGTGGTGCAGTGGTAGCGTGGATCTCCAGCAGACCGCCCAGAGCTCTATTCTTCCAGGCCCCCCATGTGCGGCTCTAGAGTTTTCTTGTTATGACTCTGAGCCTGTTTTTGTACTGTTCATACTTGTACATCTCCTTGTATTCTCGCAATTGCGCATATCAGTGATGTAATATTCATGTAATATTGGATCACCTCTGGTGATAACTTTGTAATTGTTCTCATATGTTGGAATGTATAACGCACCACTTGCTTCCGTACTCTGATTCTTGCCTGTACTGATGCTTAGCGTATATACGTGAGGGTATTTCTGACCTGCGTATATACGTCGCAGTAACGTCTCCGTATCCGCGGGATCGGGGCGTTACAGGATGGTATCAGAGCCTAGGTTCTCACATCCTCAGTACGTCCAGACTGCAAATTAATGGTAAAGAAATTTGCAACTGGAATGCTTGAGTCCTGGTTATACACTCCAACTATAAGTTCAGAGTTATCTATTCTTTCTTGATCCTTCTTCCTTTGATTCCTAATCCCTTCCATCTTTCCCCTGTTTTGGTTTTTCGAAGCCTTTATACCAATTTAAGATATGAATAGACTAGAGAAGTAGCGGCTGGTTCTGAATGAAGCGATTATATGATCTCTTTGGCCAACTCTTTGAAGTTCGGGTATTCTCAGGATTGTTCCTAATCGGGTTATCTTTCAGGAATCAATAGTCGGAATTCTCTACGAATATTCTACATTCTCGGCTATATCTTTCAGAGTGATTGATGCCTGGTTTTCAGAATTCTCAATTATCGGTCTTCTTTATTATGCTCATTACTGTCAGGGTTTCCTATATCTTCAGTATTCTGGCTTATTCTCGGAGGGTTATCAAGTATCCAACTCTATTGCAAAGTAACGACATCAGATCAGTATTATTTGGTACCGTTCAAAAACTTATACAGCCAGAGGTGCAGAAGATATCTATATTCTGATTACTGTTTCGTCAACTTGAGAGCCCTACCTATAGTACTTCATATCTTGAATGATATAAATTCCACCCATGTCCCCTTTGTGTTCATTTTACCCCTTATCGAAATTGCGATGACGCAATTTTTTGTAAGGTGGATGGAATGTAACACCCCGCTCCCAGAATACGTACCTAGTTGCGTATTCATATTTTCTGATCGTATTTTTTGATTTACTTCCTGTATTTATTTTGTATTATGAATTATTTATATGATCGTTTTGTCTTGGATCCGGATTCGTGGACTCAGAGTCTGCTCTTCTCTGAACCAAGGACCCGATCCTAGTGTCTTACTCAATTTAGTCTTTTCGCTATTCCGATTGACCGATTTCAGTTTTAAACATTATTTTCCAATATTTTAGACTTTCTATGATTTTCTGGAATTTTCCTGAATTAAATGGAAAATCTTCAAAACCGGTGTCGACCAGCACCGCTGACCGACTTCTGAATTTTTAATTTACAAATGGAGTCAAATTTTGAGAAACCGCTTTCACATATTTTCTTATAATAATATTTACTATATTAATTCATTTTTTGGACATTTTCAGAATTTATCAGATTTCTGCCAGATTTGGTGTCGACCGATATTAGCGGCCGATTCCAAGATTTTTAATTTAAAAACTATAAAGAATTTCTTAAAACGAATTTCACCATGATTCTTAAAATAATATTCTTGATTTTTGAGAATTTTTTCGGGTCGTTCCGAGATACTTGATTTTCAGACGATTTCGGTATTTTTCCGAAAGTTTTCCGCATCCGCAACCGAATCCCGGGAATCCGCCACTCAAATTATTTTCACTTTTTCTTCCAAGAGAATATCTTCTTTTTCATTTTCTTTTCCTTTTTCCTTTTCTTTCCTTTCTTTTCTTTCCACCAAATTCTCAAACTTCTCCATTCTTCTATTATCTTCCACCAAAAATATCTCCTCCTCCAAAAATATCTTCTCCAAAATATCCAAAACCACTCAAACTCCTCTCCCATCACCATGGCCGGCCAAAGAGCCACCTCACCTCTCCATTTTACAAATAACCCCCTCTCTTTTACATTTTTACATCACCTTCACAATTCCAATTCCTATATAAACTTTTCCTTCATCTTTCCACTTTATTTTTCTCTTCACCAAACTTTAACCACCACCAACTCCTCCTTCATCTCCACCACAACCACAACCACTACAACTTCTCTAACTCCCTACCTCCATCTTCTTCCTCCTCCATCTCCATTTAAACCACCACCATCTTCACTTCCACCATCACTTTTTACCATCACAATACCACCTCCATCTCCTTTACTTCAACCACCAAACATCACCTTTCTCTTCCTCTCTGTTGATTCCTAACGCGGATCTCACCCCCGCGTCTAGGCAATTCCTTAACGCAATCCGCGCGTTCCTGTATTGATACGACGCGGAGCCCATGCCCGCGTCGGTGTTCTTCTTGTGTTAACGCGACGCAGAACCCACGTCCGCGTCTGCATTCTCCTCGCGTCCTGACTTGAACGCAGACCTCGCGTTTGTGGCATCTATGCGACGCGAACCCCGCGTCTGCTACTCCCGCGTTTGCTACTCCCGCGTCTGCTACTTTCGCGTCTGCAACCCTCGCGTCCACTCTCAAAACCCGCATCTTCCTGTACACTCTCTCTTCCCATATACTTCTCTCTAGATTTCCTCTCTCTCTAACTCTTTCTCTCTCCTCTTCACTTTCTCTCTCTAAATATTTATATTATATTTATGGCGCGTGCGCGAGTTCCATGAATTTCGGACCTTTCGGTATTTCCGGTGATTTAGGCGAGTGTTCTCGCCTCCATTTGGGTTCCCCGCTTCGTCGGGTCGACATGTATTTTAATTCCATGTTTATATGTATTTTGTATTGGGCTGAGTCCCTGTATTTGTGTATGGCCGAGTGCCAATAGCTGGACATGTATTGCTCTGTGACGAATGCTTGTAATAGGATAGAACAACTCGTCCGGGCCATTCAGCCTCCGGTCTCTCACTATCTCGAAAGGGAAGTGATTGGGACCGTCAGGTCTCTCAGCCCTTCAGCCTCCGGTCTCTCACTATCTCGAAAGGGAAGTGATTGGGACCGTCAGGTCTCTCAACTCCGCCTGGTTATCATGATCAGCGTTCAGCGCTTTATCACTAGATTCGTTTAGGCAAGATGCTGCCGGAATTCCTACTCGCACCTTAAGCCGAGTTGTCCCGGTAACCTTGCCAGACGCTCCAGTGTTAAATACTGTTTGCTGTCTGTACACTCCAGCTTGCTCAGCTCCGCTTGATTGTGCTCAACTACTATTCTATCACATGCCATGTATTTACCTGATATGTTAACACTTGACATGCCATGCCATTACTTCATAACTGTCATTTACATGCTACTAATTAACACCTGTTTGTATCACCTGACAAATGATGTGTTAACATCTGATACCCGTCATGCTACTACTTGACACTGATTCATGTTATACCACCAGTTCCCGGCGGATCCTGAATGGAACTAAGTGCCACACGGAGCAAAGTACCACACCACACAATTGGTGGGGGCCACCTCTTGAATCTGTGGGGGCCACCTCTTGAATCCATTCCCCTCAGAACAAAGTGCCACATGGAACAAAGTGCCACACCACATACGTGGTGGGGGCCACCTCTTGAATCTGTGGGGGCCACCTCTTGAATCTGTGGGGGCCACCTCTTGAATCTGTAGGGCCATCTCCTGCCTGTACCTGATCTCTTGTTATGAACTCCTGTCATGACCAGATAATTAAGCCATAAAAAGGATAACTTGCACGGGGAATGGGAGGAAGTGATGGATGCCGGTATGATGCCTTGCTTATAGTAGTGGAATACCAGAACTGACGATTCGTGTTAGGGGGATTTCAGGCCCCCAGAAGATGCGTGTTAGGGGGATTTAAGGCCCCCAAATGGCTGTGTCCCGGGCGGTCGGGAACTACTATAAGAGGAGCTATCAGTTCTTCATCAGCTTCCAGTAACAACCCTCGGCTTGCTTATATATGGATGTATGTGTGTTGGGATGTACACCAGGGCACGTACCTAGATATATGGGTCAGACGAGTAATAATAATAAAAGATGCCTGTTATGTACTCCTGTTTTGCCTGTTATGTACTCCTGTTATGCCTGTTATGAACTCCTGTTATGCTTGTTATGATTCCTGTTATGCTTGTTATATACTCCTGTTATGACCGTTGTATGATTTGCCACGAATGCTTTCATCGGATTTCCGGTTTTATGATTATTATCATATTAGCTACTCATACCCTGTTTTATTACCCATGTTCCATCCCTTCAGTCTTCTGCTCCTATCTTATCATACCATGAGTATCTCCTGCTTGATATCACTTGTTATATATCTACCTTGCTTACATGCTTCTGCTCACGACACAGTTTTCAATGCATGATTAGATTCGGTTTTATCGATACACATGTGCTTATCGTTGCACGCCATCTGGCTTTTGCCTCACCACTCGCCTGGGGAGTTCTATCTGACTCCCCTTGATCCTCATGTCCAGGTCATGGAGTTTGGAGCGTGTGGATTCCCCCAGTTGCTGATCAGAGTGGTGCAGCGGTAGCGTGGATCTCTAGCAGACCGCCCAGAGCTCTATTCTCCAGGCCCCCCATGTGCGGCTCTAGAGTTTTCTTGTTATGACTCTGAGCTTGTTTTTATACTGTTCATACTTGTACATCTCCTTGTATTCTCGCAATTGCGCATATCAGTGATGTAATATTCATGTAATATTAGATCACCTCTGGTGATAACTTTGTAATTGTTCTCATATGTTTGAATGTATAACGCACCACTTGCTTCCGTACTCTGATTCTTGCCTGTACTGATGCTTAGCGTATATACGTGAGGGTATTTCTGACCTGCGTATATACGTCGCAGTAACGTCTCCGTACCCGCGGGATCGGGGCGTTACAGATTAGCACAAAGCTTACACAAAGATCACCTCACAACTTGAGGGATACAACCCACTTGTACAACCTCCTCAACACAATGAGGGAAAGGCACAAAGCCAAGAAAATGAAGGGTTTATAACTTGGTGGTCAAACAAACAACCACAAACAATTTCTTTCTCACACAAGGATCCTATAGAATGAGATAGTAGATGTAGCTCAAGTATGGAGAAAACTAAAGGAATGGAAATCAAAATCTCAAAGAAAATCTTTGGGAAAAACTAGAAACCAAGATGAAGAAGTTGAATCAAAATCTTTTCCCAAAAACCCTTTCTTGATTCTCCAAACCCTAGCAAAAAAAACACCAAATGGATTGTTCAATTAAAGCCCAAAAACTTCTTTTGATTGCTGTGAAAACACTAGAGAAAGTTCAGAAATTTCGTCCAAAAAATTCTTAGTGAAAACTGGCCATTAATGGGGTATTTATAGCCCCAAGAAAAATATAGCCGTTGGCAACAAATTCTGCTAGAAATGAACTACCGGTCGGTCGACCGTCCAACGGTCACATTTGACCGCTGGCAGCTACCGGTCGACCGCTCGGTCGACCGTCCCCAGAACCAGAGAGCAACGGCTCTCTGGCCGGTCGACCGCTCAGTCGACCGTGACAAACAGAGAGCAACCTGCTCTCAGTCGGTCGACCGTGCGGTCGACCGGCTCATGGGGCAGCCAGCGTGCACGTATCTGTGCACGTCGGTCGACCGCTATAGTCGACCGGCTATATGGTCCGGTCGACCGTCCGGTCGACCGACCTAGCCTGGCAGAGCTAGTTCAGGTCTGAAAACATGTAATTTTTAAACCTAAAAATTCCCTTAAAATTTCTAAAATTACACAAAAATAGTTTTATCATTTTACATTGAAATATAAACTTGTGTTAAACATTTCAACACAAATATCAAACATTTTGAACCAATTTTTGTGTTATAGAAATTTTGCCAAAAACCAAAAACCGTATTTTCTAAAACTTGGATTTTGAATAGAAAAACGTTTTGTCCAAAACTCATCCAAATACAAAAACATGATGTTTAAATACTTTGAAGCATGTTGTATATGGATAGAAATCCAATATACAATAAACATATATATATATATCCATGTTTTTGACTTTAATTCCAAAAATATGTTTTGTTGGAAAAACCAAAACATAAAACACATGAAATAGACTATCAAGCTAAGTTTGCTTAAGAGTTGAAGCATGCATGTATATAGAACAAATCTAATATACATTAAACCATGTAAACTTGTTTTGATATAATATCTATTCATGCAAACCAAGATTGGTTAAACCAAAAACCGAAAACCAAAACATGAAACGTGTGTGTTGTGAACTTGAGCATATCATACTATTCTAATCTTTACAATTTGGATCTAAACACAAAACTAAACTATGGTACCGATGTCTTCTTGTAGAGCGCCGTCTCCAAGCCGACTCGATCCAAAACTTCGTGATCCACCGAGCTAGACTCCAATGAGTGCTATATATGATCTTGTCGTTCGGGCTCTTGAATCACCATGTGAAAGCTTCCAAATCATCTTGTTGAAGCTAATCACCTACTAATATCTTGATTAATGATCTGAAACTAAAATCACAAGATTATTAGTACACATAACTACATGAGTTAATCATCGTCAAAACTAGAGTGGAAGGCCTCTGGGCCAACAATATAAATAGTGATTCTATTATATCTAGTTAATGATAAAATAATAAATTAGATAGCTAATTCGTGGGTTAAATAACAAATAAGAATAATTAGTACAAATTAAATACTTGAAATCTACTTAATAATTATAACGAAATGTTATATTAACATTAGTAAATAATTAGTGATCAAACTAGCATTATAAGAAATTAAGTAACTAGTATTTTAACAAAAATCAAGTGGATAACAAATGGCTAATATTTGAAAATAATTAATATTTAAATATTAAAGAATAGCATTTATATGAGGAATAATATAAATAGCTAATTTTAGAGCTAGCAACAAATGTTAAATGATTATTATAACTAGAATTCATATAAAATTCAAAAATTTGTTTTTAATGAATAATTATTAGTGTTTAAGTGACTATTGAAACGTAAATAGTCAGTATTTAAATAAATTCTAAATTAACTAGTATAATGATATTGAATAAAATATTTAGAGTAAATAAATCTAAATACAGTCAATACCACTCTAGTACAAATAAAACACATATTTTGAAGACTTAGAAAATCTATACTAATGTGAATTTGTTTGATTATCTAGTTCGCGAACCTAACCTGGTATTAATTGTTGTTTAGGGGACAGTTGGATTCCGCAATAAGAGGCAAGTATACACACTTTTTCCCCTTCATTTTCCTGTTAAATTTATTATTGTCATTTAAATATTAATTTTCCATTATCATATCCCTGATTATCGATAATGTCATGTGGTCACAATTACACTATGTGCGCACTCTCTTGTTTTGATTGTACCTTTGATCATTGTATTATCATTTTACTATTAAACCTTTATATCATCATCGGTTTCATCATGTGATCATGTAGCGTTGTTCGTATATCATTTTACATCTTGTTACTACGCAACGAAACTTAAAATTGACATGATTATCTGTGTGTGATAGACTGATTTGCACAAAAAATTGTTTTGATCGTGATTGAGAATTATGATCTAAATTTTGAGGATAAATGGATAGTAATAAAATAAATTTTATGGTGATCCAAATTATTTGGGAGAATTATTGAGTATTTAATATTGAAGAAATCAATCAAATATCTTGTGAAAATATTTGAGGATATTTTAAGATTATAATACTTATGATCATGACCAATTTACTAAGGCCACTGGACTGCATATTACATTATACTGACACCACTTGATGACCCTGTAATTATCTCTTAACTTTCCATTATAGACACAGTTCTGTGATCATAATATGCACTAAATTCACTATATAGGATTGATATCCGTGATACCGACTTATGATTATGTCACACTGAGTCACACGGTGTCTTGCACTTACATTAATTAATATAAGTTAACCAAGCTAGAGTTAGTGAGAGAGATTGGTGGCAAGAGATTAGGGAGGTATGCTGGCAAGGGCGGCTCCTCCGAGAGCCTTGTCAAACGTAATTTTATGATTACATGATTATGTGATTCAGTGATTATGCGCGCACTTATTGTTATACGAAATTTAGGTACATCGAGTTGTTTTCTCCCTGCTATTCAGGATCCACAAAGCATATCACTTCATTGATATGCAGACGTCATATGAGATGAGGCACATAATAATTGCATTAGCATAGGGTTAATAAAATATTAGACATAGGCACTTGCACCATATCTGAATAATCTTCAGTGTTATTTCCTTTTCGTATATAGTACCTAACACGTGTTTTCATGATATTGATACTCGAGACTACCGTGACATGTATGTGATATCTATACTCCTGGACTTGATATATAATTTTGAGCTTAACATTGTGATTTTGTGCTCTTGTGATACGGTGATTATGAGATTTTGTTTAACGACACCTCACTCATCCAGGGTGTTGTATGATCATCGTATTCTGTCACGGATCGCATGCATTGACTTATTGCATGTGATCTATTTATTCTTGTTATAGCTTACTAATTGTACACGTATATTGCGTTATCTATTATTACATTCCTATATTTATCTTGTAGTAAACTCTACTTTTTAACCTATTTATTGTCTAATAATGTGCACATGATTAATGAAGAAGGAGAGGATAATCCCAAATCTATCCCATTCAATTTAAGATTTATTTGGATTTATTATCTTAACCTTAAGAATCAACGAATATATTGCCAAATCTAGAAGCCTAGAGGAAATCCAATCAACATATAATAGGATAACATCAAAAAGGGAATTTACGCGCTTAAGATTTTGCCGCGTTTTCCTGACAAGGATAAGGCTATTGAGGGAGCATTTGTTGTTCCTATCTTCAAACACTTTCCCACTTTCATTTCACCCATAAATACAACACCAAAGGCACAAGATAGGTGATTAGTCTACGATTCTGCATTATTATATCGTATTTTTCACCGATTTATGAATAAAATGTCAGTCTAAGCCGTGTTTTGGTCTCTCTTGTAGGTAAATCAAGAGTTTAAGGGCAAAGGAGTAATAAGAGCTTAATTAAACCAATTTTGGGTAATTAAATCCGCATTACTTGGAGGCCAAGCAAGGGAACTTCTAGAAGATGCATTGAATCCAGACTTTTGCGCATGTTAGACGAAGAGTCGGACGAATATACCCGAAACCGAATATACCAAGAAGGTTCCCGAAGCGCCGCCCATCCCCGCACCAAAACCAGGGACCTAAGTCCCTGGTTTTGCCACAGAAACGCGGCAAATGCCGCGGATCCACGGCAATATGGTGGGGTCACACGTCAATTTTCGACACGTGGCCCCGTCTCGTCTTCTAGAATCATCCTATGTCGATAAAAACCCCTGAAGAGGTCCAGAACGAGGCAGTTTTTAATTTTAGGCTAGGGTTTCTATGTTTTAGTGTAGTGTAGGTAGGTGTTCTTCATTTTATTTCTTTCGTATTTTCTTTTCTTTTTAGATCATGTATTAGGGCTGAGAGATTCAGAGAGAGATAGAGAGGGATTGATGCAATAGATGGTGACAATCTATATAAAGGTGCCTCATTTCTTCTCCGATGTAAGCTTCTCCATCTTCTACATGATGCTTGGCTAACTTTTCTTTTTCTCATGGCAATCTAACTACTAACACTAACCATCTAACCACTTACTTGATAATCCACATGAATCTAATAGCCTCTACAAGGCCTTGCTCTTGCAAGAGCCATTGATGGCTCATGATGATGGATTCTAACATTCTAATATTTCTAACACCTAACCCATTAACTTGCTAACTTGTAATGTCTTCTTTATTTCATGCTCACATCTAATTGGTTTTGATGATTTAATAAGTAGCTTGCAACTTGTTAGTGGTATGGATGTGTTGTTTGAATGTAGAAGATAATTCTTATGTGCCATGCTCTGTACGTCTCTTGAAGTCAAGGATTAGTGATTGCCAAGGATCCATGTGAGGCAACTATCACTAAGAGGTTAGCATGGTTAGTGGAGCAATTAGTAGTTAGTAGCCATGAGTTTTATTGTACTTTGTTTTGAAAATTATTTCTAAAATCCTTTTCTCATTTTTCTATCGATGTTTTTACCATCCTCTTAGTTCACCTTTGTTCCATCTTTATTTTGTTTTCCAAACAACTTCTCTTTTGTTTTTTTACATCGCCGTTTCCATCGCCTTCACCTACCACATGCTTGATTTCCTTTTCTTATCTTTTACTTTTCTTTTTCATTCTTTTAACAAAGAAGAATTGTTAACAACCGACGTGAATAGAGACTGTTAATGCTTCTATCGCCTCCCGTCCCTGTGGATTCGACCCGTTGAGCCAATGCTATAACGAAAGTATCGAGGGAACATTAGCACATACAAGCTTTTTATTGATTTCATAATACACACATTTTAAGAGTGCTAGTTCCGCCTCGATCAAACTTTTGGCGCCATTGCCGGGGAACGGGAATGTTTTTGATCTCACGTTTTTTGTTAACATTTTCTTCTCTGTTTTGGTGTGCAGGACAATCTATACAGGTACTTAATATTGCAGAATAAACACTAGCCTTACATCTCCCTACTCTAGAAAGCAGGGACCCAGCTTCTAAAGTGAAGCCGCGCAAACGTGACATTTACCGCGCCAACGCGGCTATTTTGTAATCATTGTGTATCTTGTTGTGCTGGGATATGTATATTGTAATAGCTAGTGGATTTGTACTGCTATTTTTCTACTTTGATTGTCTACACACCGCAATAAACTAAAGAACTAAAATACGGTATTTGGACGCTTTTAAAACGGTTTAGACATTTGCATTTAGGCATGTGTCAATTTAATTTCCATATACTGTATTTTGTTCTGTTGTTGTGATCTGGATTGAGGTGTACATATGGCATTGCATATAGCATAGGACAAACACGTGGGTGATTTATCGCTTTGTGTTATCTTCTTGTCTATATTGCACACTTGCACGAATTAAAATTAAGGGCAAAACCGATACAAGATAAGGTGGGTTTTTATCACCCTTCCTTAGCCCAAAAATCACCTCCCCACTCACACAACCCAAGCCCTAATAAAAATTGAAAGACGTTGGCCCCTAGGGACATTTCGGACTCATTAAGAGATTGACCGAAGGTGAAACTTGTTTTGAATGTTACTTTTTTGAAATCAGTGTCTAAGGTTAGGGATTAAGAGGTTACGCCTCGAAGATACCATGGTTTGGCGTAATTAAGGCCCGTTGCTTATGCACGGATACCTCCCACCGTATTTTGCCCCTACCTGGCCGATTAGCTTGTGGTCGGATTCAAGCAACAACCTCCCCCGGGTAATCAACCAGTTAGGAGTCGTCTAGGTCTAGGTCAACCTTAATATAGGCTTAGTTTTGATTTTGTCTTTTCTTTTTGTTTGTTGTTTGCTCTTTCTTTTTTTTTTTGTGATTGTTTGTGAAATGGAATTCAACAATAACAAATCTTTCAATCTGAATATGAATCCATATTTCACACGGACCCCATTCAATTCGGATAACTCCAACCCGGTTTTTCACAATATGAACCAACCAAATACACCGGGTTAGCCTTATCCGAATCAATACAGCCTATACCCACAATCTTATAACTATAATTTCTAAAATAATTTCAACTCTTCACAGAGTCAATGGGGATTCACCTCCCCCGAGTTAAATTTTTAACCTCCTTGTCCACTGTGTCCACCTTGTCCACAATTTACACAACATTCATTCTCCGATTTCGCTTCCTATAATCCTTTTCTAAACCTCCCATTGAAGAAAAATCCAAGCTAGAAAAGAGTATAGAAGCCAATCTACAAAAGGCCGAGCAACAACTTCAAAAAATATTGACTTCTCCAATTTCACAATATTTTTAAGAGTCTTACTCAGTTTCACCTCCTTATAATGAACAACCATCTGCCCTGTAAACGAGTAAGGAACTCTTGTATGAGTCCAATCTTCAATCTCAAAACATTTTGGACTCACATTCTTCACAAAAATTTCAAAACCAAGATTCTTATACTCCCATTCTAGAGCATCCACTTAAAGAAAAATCAAGTCTAGAAAAGAGTATAGAAATCTTACAGGAGTCCGCATTACAATTTCAAAAATCTTTTTCTCAGTCTATTGATAGGTTGGAAACATAATTGAGTAAATTGGTCAACATTTATAAGAATGAAGAAACTCTCTCTCCTCCACCTTTGACCAATTCAAATATTTCTAACTCTATTAATTTGACCCATGACTCTTATTGTTTTGGAAACCAAGATTCCTACACTCCTTTTCTAGAACAACCACTTGAAGATACATCACATCTAGAAAAGAGTATAGAAGTCCTACAAGAGTCTGCACTACAATTTCAAAAATCATCTGCCGAGTCTATCAGTAGGTTCGAAACACAATTGAGTCAATTGGTTAGCATTTATAGGAACGAGGAAACTCTATCTTATCAACCTTTGACTAATTCAGCTATCCCAAACTCTATTGATCTGACCCAGGACTGTTGTCATTTTGAAAATCAAGATTCAATTTCAGCACACCCATCTTAACTTGTCCAAACTTCAAATCACATTGACATTTTGGCAAGTTATCCTTTTCCTGAAATTGAATTTGAGTATGAATATGATCCTGAACTTCAACTTGGTAATTTAATTTCACTGTCTGATTCAATATTACTGAGGTGTTTTTACCTGAATTCAGGCCTTTTCTCGAGTCAGTATTGGATCCAGTGCCAATTCATTGTAAAATTGAATCACTAATCTTTTATGATTATCATATTGACTTGACCAATTTCATACTTTTGAAAGTCCCATTGATAAATTGGCAAGTTCTCATTTTTATGGAATTGAACGCAATGAGGAATGTGACTTTGATCCTCAAATTTGTGATTTAGTTCAAATTTCTGAATCAATATTGACTCCAGTTTTGTTATCCAAATTGAGCAACATTTTAGAGTCAGTTTTGGTTCCCATACCTGTCATTCTTGAACTTGAATCACCAATCTTCGATAGTCACATTCCGTCATGGAGAAATGAATGTGGACTTGAGTTCCAACTTCTTGATTTGGACCCACTTCCTAAACTAATTTCGACTCCTGAACCTTTACTTGACTTAAGTATTTTTCCTGAGTCGGTATTAGTTCCTGTATTTCCTGAGTCTAAATCAATCATTTCATTCTGGGACAAGGGTCTTGATAACTTTGACTCTGAAATTATTTTGAAAATTTGAAAATTAGATAGGGTAAAATTTTTGATAAAAATCATAAATATATACATCATTTTAGTGGATTGTATTATATAGGTCTCTGGTGGGTTCCTCCGGACTCCACGTATATTGGATTGGGCCGCATTTCGTGGACCAATTAGACCGCCACCAGAACCACCACCTTGAGGTGATTTTTCCTTCTCTTTCTATTTATTTCATGCATACATACATCACGACGCATTGAGGACAATGCATGAGATAAGTATGGGGGAGGGTTTACTAACATAGAGTTTTTAGATTTTCTTTCTTTTACACTTCTTTTAGGATACTTTTAGAAATCTTCCCTTTTGTATAAGAATTTTCTCTTTCTTTAAAAACTTTTTGAAATAAGAGACAAAGTTTTGATCTATTTTTAAGAAAATTAAGATTATTTTAGAAACTAAGGAAATCTCAATTATTTAAAATTATAGGTTAAGTATAAAAGATTGGGGAGATAATTTTATCTTGAATTTTTTGCCTTAGATAGTATGCACTTCACACTTACACAATTTTTGGGATGGAAACAAAGACCTAAAATGCCATAAAGCAAAAATAAATAAAAAGAAATATATATATATATATATATATATATATATATATATATATATATATATATATGGTATAAATAAAACATCACTTATTAAGCTGGATAATTATGCCTCAAGAAGTATGATTATTCACTCCTAACGGTGGTCAAATGAAACAAATAAATTCCCCTTAATTTTGTGGCCTTGTTTACTCGAGTCCTTAAACCCGAGGGATGTTTTCTCATCTGGTGCCTTAAGACCGTCTGGTTTGGGAGTCATCGGTTAAAGGCTCGCTACATGTGTGAACTAGAAAGCCTAATGAAGCTAAGGGAAGAAGAAGAAAATATATATATATATATATATATATATATATATATATATATATATATATATATATATATATATATATATATATATATATAAATGGCTTGATGGTTGGAGTTGAAATCCTAGAAATCTTCACTATCACAAAGTGCATATTATCTAGATTTTATGAAGGATAAAGTATTCAGTCCAATTTTGAGTTCTTACCTTAATTAAAGATAAGATCTTGCATATAGACTAAGTTTAAGGAAGAATAATTTTTGGTAGACTTATGACCTTAGATCGCTTATATTTTTGCAAAAATATTTCGAAAACTTGTCTCTCTTTCAAAATGTGTTTTCAAAACACTAACATTTGTCTTCTTTCTTTATGGATTTTGTGGGTGTAATCCGCTGAAAACCCTCAGGAGACAACACTCCTCCTCTAGGGTAACCTAGAGGTTTAATGGCTTGTTGCACACGCTCAGTGCAATCGCGTCACCTGCGAAAGTGGTGTAATAATATTTCTAGTATAGTTTTTCTTTTCTTGTTTTGCTCGGGACGAGCAAAAGATAAGTATGAGGGTGTGATTAGTCTCATTATATCGCATTTCCCTACCGATTTATAAATAAAATGTCAGTCTAAGCCGTGTTTTGGTCTCTCTTGCAGGTAAATCAAGAGTTTAAGTGTAAAGGAGTAATAAGAGCTTAATTAAACCCATTTTTGGGTAATTAAATCCGCATTATTTGGAGGCCAAGAAAGAGAAATTCTAGAAGATACATTGAATTTAGACTTTTGCGCATATTAGACGAAGATTCGGCAAAATATACCCAAAATCGATTATACCAAGAAGGCCCCCGAAGCGTCGCGCATCCCCGCACCAAAACCAGGGAGCTAACTCCGCGGCAATGTGGGGGGCCATACGTCGATTTTCGACGCGTGGCCTCGTCTCGTCTTCTAGAATCATTCTATGTCTATAAAAACCCCTGTAGAGGTCCAGAACGAGGCAGTTTTTAATTTTAGGCTAGGGTTTCTATGTTTTAGTGTAGTGTAGGTAGGTGTTCTTCATTTCATTTCTTTCGTATTTTCTTTTCTTTTTAGATCATATATTAGGGCTGAGAGATTCAGAGAGAGATAGAGAGGGATTGATGTAATAGATGGTGACAATCTATGTAAAGGTACCTCCTTTCTTCTCCGATGTAAGCTTCTCCATCTTCTACATGATGCTTGGCTAATTTTTCTTCTTCTCATGGTAATCTAACTACTAACCACTAACCATCTAACCACTTACTTGATAATCCATATGAATCTAATAGCCTCTACAAGGCCTTGCTCTTGCAAGAGCTATTGATGGCTCATGATGATTGATTCTAACATTCTAACATTTCTAACACCTAACCCACTAACTTGCTAACTTATAATGTCTTCTTTATTTCATGCTCACCTCTAATCGGTTTTGATGATTTAATAAGTAGCTTGCAACTTGTTAGTGGTATGGATGTGTTGTTTGAATGTAGAAGATCAATCTTATGGGCCATGCTCTGTATCGTCTCTTGAAGCCAAGGATTAGTGATGGCCAAGGATTCATGTGAGGCAACTATCACTAAGAGGTTAGCATGATTAGTGGAGCAATTAGTATTTAGTAGCCATGAGTTTTATTGTACTTTATTTTGAAAATTATTTCCAAAATCCTTTTCTCATTTTCTATCGATGTTTTTACCATCCTCTTAGTTCACCTTTGTTCCATCTTTATTTTATTTTCCAAACGACTTCTCTTTTATTTTTTTACGTCGCCGTTTTCATCGCCTTCTCCACCTACCACATGCTTGATTTCCTTTTCTTTTCTTTTACTTTTCTTTTTTATTCTTTTAACAAAGAAGAACTGTTAACAACTGACGTGAATAGAGACTGTTAATGCTTCTATCGCCTCCCGTCCCTGTGGATTCGACCCGTTGAGCCAATGCTATAACGGAAGTATCGAGAGAACATTAACGCATACAAGCTTTTCATTGATTTCATAATACACACATTTTAAGTGTGCTAGTTCCACCCCGATCAATAGGACATACACTGGCAGAGAGCTAGGATTAGGGTTTTTGTTCTAGTTTAACTTAGGATTTTTGTTTTTTCTAATGTAATCTTTTGTTTTATATAATTTAGTTTAGAGAGAGATTCATGAGGAAAAGAGAGAGTTATTTCAAGAGTGACACTTGATGTAAGTTCCTTTTTTTCCTTATTGTTCTTCTATTTAATCAAAGTTACATTTTTGTGTTATTTCTCTCCTTGTTTTTGGTATTTACTTTCTTTCTACTTGGGTGCTATCCATATGAATCTATAGCATTTGAACAGTCTTGCCATTACGAGTTTCACTGATAGCTCATGATGATGGATTTCTTCTTTTAATGTTCGTATCATTTCATGCTTCCACTTTAAAGTTTTAATGTTGTAATGTAGATGGGAACTAGATCCGATCTTATGGGTTATGCGTAATTTAAGGTAAACCTTCGTCGATGATCAGAGGTAAGTACTCAACCAAAAGAGGTAAGTATACTTTTGTTTCCTTTCTCTTTTTTAGCTTCTTAGTTTAAAAATGATTTTAAAACCAACATCTTATTCTTCTCTTTCCATTTGATTTTTACTCCTTTTCTAACTTAACTTAGTTTCATTTTCCTTTCTCTTTAAAAACTAAGAAGAAACTCTTAACTGATTTTAGTGATTTAAAAAGAATACTGAAACGCTTACATCACTTTTCCTCCTTGTAGATCACGACCCGCATAACCACTTGTTATAGCAGTAGTATTGAGGAATCTTAGCAATCTTAATTTTAATTTTAAACTTTATTTTTCTGTGCAGGTTTCATCTCAATTAAATTTTGATGCCGTTTCTGGGGATGACAGTAATTATTTTTAATTTACTAAAGTGGTTAACTTTTCTTCTCTGTTTGTGTGTGCAGGGAAAGAATATAGGAAATTAGAAGCTGCAGAACGTACATAGCAACCCTGTGACTCTGCCCAAGAAGGCAGAGCACTAAAGTCCACATTTCTGCTGCGCAAACGTGGCGAAAGCCGCGTTTTCTCGTAGTTGTAGTGAAATACTCACCTGATTTTCTTGCAGGTGCTTGTATTGCAAAAATCAGCTTCTGTAGTTATTTGTTTCTCTGTTTAACTAACTCTGCATACTATTTTTAATTCAATAGTAACTTGTTGTGTATAAATGCTAAAAATGGTTAGAATTTGCATCTAGCCATTTGTTTAATCCTTTTACATTTTCATTATTGTTGAAAAGTGCTGAAGGCAAGGTATGTGTGCATAGCATTTATCATAGGGTACATTCTTTTATGAAATATTACTTAAGTGTTAATTTTTGCTGAATATTAGTATACTTTCACTAAACGATCTAAGGGATAAACCTATAAACAAGATAAGGTGGGAAAGTCATTAGCCTCCCTTACCTTGAAAACCATACCCTCACTCACTAATCCAGTATAACTTAAAACTGAGTAGACGTCAGCCCTAAGGGACATCTCAAACTCAATAGGAGATTGACCTCAAAAGGAAGCTGTTAGAGTTTGACTTTAGTCAAGTTGGTATCTAAGGTTGGGAGTTAAGATATAAGATCCTCGAAAATCAGTGATTTGATGTAATTAACGCCTGTTGCTCTGCATAGATACCTCCTATTGAGTTTTACCTCTACCTGGCCGATTAACCTGTGGTCAGACTGCTGCAATATACCTCTTCTGGACAGTTAACCAGTTAGGAGTCATCTAGGTCTAAGGTCTACCCTAATGTAGGCTAGATTTTTTTTTCTTTCGTTTATTTATTTGTTTGTTTGTTTTGATTTATCTTTTTTATGTGATATGGATCATAACTATAATTTTTCTCATGCAAATGTAAATTCATATTTCACTCTGACCTCTTTTGACTCGGATATCACCAACCCGGCATTGCATAACTTTAACTAACCAAGTATGCCAGATTGGTTTTATCTGATTCAACATATGTCCTAATTCTAGAATTATAATCAAGATTGGAATAATTATCACCACTTTTTATCGAGTCAGTGGGGATACAACTCCCCCGAGTCATATGGCCAACCACCTTTCCAATATTTAGCTTCATATACTCCTTTTTTTTAGAACATCCACTTGAAGAAAAAACTGAGTTAGAAAAGAGTATGGAAGCCTTATAAGAGTCCGAACGACAATTTCAAAACATGACACACTCAATACTCTCACAAAATTTTCAAATCCAAGATCCTTACTCCATTTTTCAAGTCCCACCACAATAAGAAGAACCTATTGAAATAGAAAAGAATATGGAAGCCTTGATTCAGATCAAAAATGATTTCATCAATAGAGCTAGAGTTAGATTAGTTATGCAAACTAATGATTAATAGGAATGAGAAAACTCTACCTAACACATTATTGATCATTCCTGATTTTCCTAACCATACTGATAGAAACTAAGAATTATGGTGTCTTGGAGATTTTAACCAAGATTCAATTTCATCACAACATCTTGAACTTGACCAATTCAAAACAATTAGTAAATTGGCAAGTTTTTACTTTAAGAAAATTGAACTTGAAAGTAAATGTGACCCTCATCCCCAACTTTATGATTCAATTCTAAATTTTGAATTTTTGTTGACTCCGGTATCCTTACTTGATTTGGGCCCGATTTCTGAGCAGACATTAATTTCTGTACCCATAGATACTGAAATTGAACCATCTATTTTGGATAATCAAATTTCATTGATGGGAAATGAATGTGAATTTCAACTTTTTTATTTGGACCCAACTTTTGAATCAAATCCAACGCTCGAACCTGAACTTGATTTATGTCATATTCTCAATTTAGTACTGATTCTCGTTTCTTTCACTTTTGAGCCTAAATTAATCATTTCATCGAAACACATTCTATTGTTAGATCAAGGTGTAAACCATTATGACTCTGAGATGATATTTCAAGATTAGTCATATAATTGAGATAATTTTCATGTTAGGATCTTACCTGATCCGAATCAAATTGGGGATAATAACAATGTAAATAGAAAAGAGGTCAAAGATGGGTTCACTAACCACCACATTACTTAGATTGGGTAGCAACACTTGCCCCTCCGACCACCATAGGAATCACCATCTTGAGGTAAAATTTTCGTTTCCCTTTCTTCTTTTTCATTCGTATATGCATCCATTCATACATTCAGATCAATGCATAAGATATGTGTGGGGGATGATTTACTAACATAGGTTTTTATTTTTAAATAAAATTAAAAAATATATTTTTTCTTTGCTTTAAAACTTTGTGAAAAGGGAAACAATATTTTGACCTATTTTTGTAAGAAATTAAGTTAATTTTAAAGAATAGGAGAATCATAAATAGGATTTCTTATACTTAGTCAAAATAAGATTATTTGTTTGATTTCTAGGATTATGAAGAAAAATTGAAAAAGTAATTTAGCGTTGACTTTTATCTTGATGAAATATGTATATTTTATACACTTACACACTTAGTTCAAAACTAAAGATTCCTATGCCGTTAAAAAAATTCAAATAATGGTATCCGTATACCAAAATTTGGATGTGTTCTATTGAAAGTACAGACTCCAGTTGAGCTGCCAGTGGTATGAGATACTGGAGGGAATGATTATAGTAACAAGCGATATTGATTATTGTTATTATTATATAATTAAGTTATTCTAACTATCAACTATATAAGAATTCCAAACATAATTAATACTTCTGATATTGGGCTACTACTGACAGAATACTGGAAACACTGACCATGTGAATACTGACATACTTACTGATCAATAACTCTGCTTGTATATACTTAATTGATGGTGAAATGAGGTATATGATATATAGATGAGAGTTTCCTTATTTGAATTATCCCCTCGACTCATGGATCCAATTATACAATTGATTTTGTCTCCATTGACATTTTACATATGACATATACAGTTCATACATGCTTAGATAAATATATTCCATTTATATTTTTTGTTACTACGTGCTTGCTTGCCTTGAACATACAATCCACTGGCATTTCTGTACACGTGTTTGCCTGAACACGCCATTTGGCATCTACGTGCTCGATGGGTTGCTTTTCTGGCCATCCTGAACCTGCATGTCCAGATTTCAGAGCTTGGATCCTCGTTAAGTTTCTGTTACTGATCAAAGTGGCGCAGCGGAAGTGTAGGGACTTGATAGCAGATCCTCCTGACCTATCGCTTTTAGCTGGCTCATGAGATTCCTCCTTCCTACTTGAGAGCATCTACCACTTTCGGCCCATGTAAATCTCTCATAAATCATATTTTGTACACCATGGTGATGTAATATTCCTATAATATTGAATCACACTCTGTGATAAAAATGTACTTACGCTATAATGTTAGAATGTATATTATCACTGTGCTTCCGTACTCTAATTACTGACTGTATTGGTATGCTTAACATACATATGTGATTAATATCCAATTCCGCATCTGCATAACACATTTTCCTACTAATATATGAATAAAATATCGCTTCTAAATCGTATTTTGGTCTATTTTGTAGATAATCAAGAGCATAAGGGCAAAATGAGAATAAGAACCTAATTAAACCCAATTTTGAGTAATTAAATAACATTTCTTGGAGATCAAGCTAGAGAGATTTTAAAAGACACATTGGATCCAAAAATTAGGGATGAATCTGGAGAAATACGAGTCCAAATTACCCAAATTCAGATAAATATAGAATCTTCTTGTAGATGGACGAAGTAGCAGGGCAAAACCAGGGACCTAGATCCCTGGTATTGTTGCGAAAATATGCCAATTGTCACAGATCCGCGATAATGATATGGGTTCAAGCGTCGATCTTTGACGCGTGCCTTCGCTCGTCTTCCAGAGAGTTCTTTTTCTTATAAATACTCATGTTGGAGAGCAGGATTGAGGTTGGAGAGGAGTAGGCTAGGGTTTCTTTCCCTCTAGTTGTAGTGTAGTTTCTCTTCTTTTATCATTTCTTTTATTATAGTTTTCTTTCTTCTTTAGATCTACGTTTAGTCCAGAGAATGATTCAGGGAGAAGAAGAGAGTTCTTTGTAATAGAGTGTGACAATTTATGTAAAAGTTCTTCCTTTCTTTTCATAGTTTCTTCTTTGTTTCATTTACATGCTTAGCTAGTTTTCTCTCACGGTGACTAACTACTAACCACTAATCAAGCTAACTTTTGATTGATAATCTACATGATTCTAGTTGCCTCTATAAGGTCTTATTCTTACAAAAGCAATTGATAGCTCATGGTGATGGATTCTAACATTCTTGAAAGTGCACCTAGAGTGGGGAATATGTGTACTAACTAATCTAGGACAAAAGATGCGGAATTAAAAACATAATTGCTAATACACTATGTGTAACCAAGAGTAAGCCTGAATTCCCTGTGAAGTGCTCTGGAACTACTCATTGAGATTCCTTTAAATTAAGAGTTGAGGTGCTATTAGAAACTCTCTTGGTTCAACACAAATGTGGGCAAACAAATAATACCCAGTAGGTATATGATACGAGCAAGTAATAATAATGCAAGATATAGAGAGATAGAGTTGAGAGATAGTATATCAAACGCAAACACCAAGATATGTTTCGAGGTTTGAGCCACTACTCTACGAACCCATCTTCACACAGAAGGATTTCCACTATGTCCACACAGGACCTTTCACAAAGGGACCTCCACTGATGTATTACAACTCAACACATCGAGAGTACACAATTCCTCTCTCAGACACAATCACTTCTACACAAGAGGGAAGGCACAAAGCCTAACATGAAGCAAAAAAGAAATAAAACTTGGTGATCTAATGATCACAAAGTCTCTCTTAGTGATCTCAAAGGATCACAAACAATTTTCTCAAAATACAAAGATCCTAAAGATAGATTTGAGATGATATCTCAAGTATGTGAGAAAACAAAGTATTTTGGAAAAGGAACAACAAAGAAAATACTTGGTAAAAACTTCTAAATAGATATGAAAATATAGACCAAAATTAAATTCCCAAAGACATGTTTCTTTTGATTTTTCAAAAATTTTGAAACAAATAAAGATAAGAGTTTTGGCACTAAAACTTCTTTTAAAAATTTTGTTAAATACACTTGAGAAGGTGGAAAAAATTGCTCTTAAAAATCTTGATGAAAATAGCCCAAGGATCCATATTTATATGGTCTTGAAAATCTAGCCATAGGGGTCTAGAACAGGCTCAGAATGGCCTGTCGGTCGACCGCCTGTTGACCGGTCAACGGTCAGATTTCTGACTGTTGGGGTGTCGGTAGACCGGCTGGTCGGCCGCCCTAAGGTAATTGCCTGTCAGTCGACTGCCCGGTCGACCGAGGCTAGAACCAGGACTGAACTATCTGGTCGGTCGACCAGTCAGAAATCTAACCAAATCCAGAGAGCAAACTCTCTAGATTGGTCGATCGCTTGGTCGACCGGCCCATTGGCCAGAGCTTTGTGCACGTCCTGTGCACATCGGTCGACCGTCCGGTCGACTGAGACCTGGTCCGGTCGACCGGTCGATCCCGCCTGTGGTCTCAGGCTGGGATTTGGGTTTGAAAACTTGGTCTTTCAAATACCTATAAAATCTCATAAAATCACATAAAATTCACAAAAATAAGTTCATGTAAGCACTTGAAATACAAATATTTTTTATCAAAGATCACCCCATATTACAAACAATTTGAACTATTTTTGAGACATTAGAAATTAAGCTTGAAACCAAAAACTGTATTTTCAAAACTCGTTTTATTTTTGTCTTAAAGAGTTTTTGAGAAGACATCAAAATGAAAAACTATTTCTCAAAAACTTGTATAAATACAAAAACATGATATAGAAACACTTTTGAAGTATAGTATGTATGGATAGAATCAATACACATGTTAAATGATATATCTAAGTTTTTGATAATAAATCCAAAACTAAGTTTTGTTAAAAACAAAACTTGAAACCATGAACTAGATATACATCAAAATAAGTTTTTAGACAATATAAAACATAGATGTATATGGATGAAATCCAATATACATTAAACCATGTAAAACTTGTTTTGATTTTGTCTATTCATGTAAACCATATATGTATACTTGAAATTCCAAAATGGTTAAACCGGAACAAAAAACCTATTGAATTTTTGTGTGTGTACTTGAGCATATCAAAACTAAGCTATCCTTACACATCTAAACTAAACAAACCTAGATGCAAGTTTTCTTGTCGATCTTTATCTCCAAGCCGACTCGTTCAAACTTGATCTATAGAGCTTGACTCCAATCGAGCGCTAGATGCGATCTTGACACGCAAGCTTTTGAATCATCATGTGTTAGCTCTAAAATTTGGCTTTGAATCCTTTATTGAAGCTAATCATCTACTTAGATCTTGATCAATATTTAAACTTATTAAATACAAGTCATTAGTAAACTAACTTTCATAAGTTAGTCATCATCAAAACTAAGGTGAAAGACCTCTGAACCAACAATCTCCCTCTTTTTGATGATGACAAAACTTATGAGGCTATATATGTATTTATTAGGGATAGGCTTCATAAAAGCTCTCCCTTAACTTATGCATATGAATAAAACGATAAAGATCTGCAATGCAGCTCAAGATACCAAATAAAAACAAGATATATATATATATATATATATATATATATATATATATATATATATATATATATATATATATATATATGTGCATAAACATTTAATAAAATATGCATATATAATCCTAAATTCTTCTCCCCCTTTTTGTCACTCATCAACAAATGGGTGAAGACAAATAAACAATACTAATAAAACAAAAAATTTTACACCAATAGAATAAATTAATTGAAAGAAATAATCTTTTTACTAATTGAAAATTAAACATTCTTTTTACCAATGAAAGAAAACAATCTTTTTGTGAATTAATACCAATAGAAAGATATGATATGAATTGAAAGTAAAAACCAATTAGTTTATTTTTTTTAGATAATCACTAAAACTATTTTGTAATAAAGATACCAAATTGAGAATAATATCAATTTAATATTATTGATACCAATACTGAAAATGTTAGCATATACCAAAACAAAATATTTTTTTATCATAAAGAGTGAGAGTAAGATACCAATTGAAAATAAACCAATTGAAAGATAAAACAAGATTTTTTCTCCTACTTTATGAAATACCAATAAAAATTATGCATAAGTTTGTATAAGATACCAATTAAAAATAATTAACATTATAAACTAAATTAAGCTTAGAAAGAAATAATTTATGCTAAAAATGTATGGACATGTATGTTTAAAGCAGAAGAAAACATCTACATGTATTAGAGCAATATAATGTCAATTTAGATATGATCCATATATATATAGACAATATGAGTATACAAAATGAATTTTCTTTGAAAATTATGTATATATCATAACTACAGCCCAATTCATGCACATATTTGAAAGATAATCAATTAAGGTGTACAAGGCATGGTCTCCCATTCAGCCACCATTAGGTTGGTAGGGACTTTCAAAAGAATATGATTAGAAAAATATTTTAGTATAGTTTGAAAACTCTGCCAAATGAAGAATAACGAAACTAGTTTTATGATAATTTAAAAAAACTAATACGAAGTCCTTCAAGAAAGGAACAAAACACAAATGTATCCAGAAAATTTGATAATTACATGAGAATCGACACTCAAAAAGCTATAAAGCACATATAGTTCTCATGAATCAAAGCCATGAGTAAACAAAATATTGAGTGTATAGGAATCATATAATGAACAAAATCATAGAGTTAGGCAATGAAGCACAAATGAAATTTATTTTACAAAAAAAAATCATCAAAACACAATAAAAATTCTATTTTTATCAAACACTAAATAAGATTCAAGGTATATGTTTGTTTTGTAGAAACTAAAAGTGTGTGTGTGTGTGTGTGTGTGTGTGTGTCCCATATATAAATGAGTCCATAATAGAATTTTGCATGAAAGCAAATAACTCTAAGATATACATGTATATCAAATAACTCTAAGATATACATGTATATCTATTAGTTATAGACAAAATTGGCATATATATGAAGCTAAACACATTTTTATGAAAACATGTACAAAAATAAGGAATACAAGAATCATTAAAACAAGATTATACAAGTACATCTAATGGGCATAAATGAGCCATAAAGCACAAACAGTTGATAATCAAATGTGGCTCACTAGTTGTACAAGTATAAACACAAGTTTTAATAAAAGTTATATTTAAATATGTAATCAAACATGAAGTACAAAAGAAAACATAAAAAAACATGTTCATTAGGGTAAATGCACGTGCTATTAGAAGTAGGATATACACAATAGCTAAATTCAAGTGAGAACACAAAAATATAAGTCCATATAAATATGAGTGTATCTCAAAGACTAAATATGTATATCATAAGTTTAATGAACATTGCATTTAACATAATGAGCATTAAACCAAAATATGCTAAAAACATCAATACCAAAGCATGTGAAGTAAAATAGGAGGTAGAGATAGTTACCAAACCATATGAACTAATCTCTAGGTCTCCAAAATATGGTGGTCCTCCCACCAAACATCCCTTAAAAGTGATGCATCCATAAATGTGATCTTTAGTCTCAGATCCCATCCGTCATCAAGGTACTAACACTCTCATGTCATGTGAGAGCCCACACCTACATCAAGTAAAATAGGAGTGACTTTTGGTACCCACACTTTCTTGGGTCCATAGGGGTTAGCACCTTACCTAACCTAAACAAATTTATTTGTGAAATTTAAAATGTTTATTCTATCATAAAAAAAATTTGTAAGGTGGCCTTTACGTCCACAATATGTACAAGTGTACACATGAGCATACATAGAGTCGAATATGAGAAGCATGTATATGCCGTGATTTGTGTGCATGCATATGTGGAGCAAGTTTCTTCCGAAACATAGATTCCAACCGTGTGTGATTTATGGCACATTGGCTTAAAATGGAGCCCAAACAATCTACGCTCTTATTCAAAATACAAATATCAATTTCAATAATTGAAGAAGAAGCGGTGCATGCAATATGTTTATTACTAGTAGATGGAGCAATAGAAACATGACAAACATGAGAAGAAAAATCATTTTTCAAAGAAATTTTTCCTTTGAAACTAAATCTAATTCTTTTGAAATTAAAGCAATTTTATTTTTCAAAGAATTATTTTCTTTAACAACAAAATTTAGTTTTGATGACAAAACTTTATTTTTCTTCAAAATTATATAAATTTTTTATTCTTTAAAATTTTATTTTCTTTTAAAACAAGATCTAGTTGGGATTTCAATAAGTCCCTTTCATTTGAAAATCTCAACCTTTTCTTGAAAAATCATATCTAGTTTTGAAAACAAAATTTTATTTTCTTCTTTTAGATCAAAACTCTTACTTTTTAAAAATTTGTATTTTAAAAGCAAGTTTTCACAAAACTTAGATAGTTCTTCATTCAAAGCATGGGCAAATATAGCATTATCATCACATGAAGAACTACCACTATCATCTAGTTGAATGTCTGAAATTACCTCAAGGGAGTCAATCTCTTAAACCACGAAACAAGCTTGGTCGGACTCATCTCTACTAGATTTTTTCTCCAAAATGTTTGTCCTTTGTTCCTTGGGAGAAGTCAATGTGTTTCACACTGTAAAAATAGAATCACAATCAGAAATCAAATATAAATGATCTTTTCTTAGTGTATACTTTAATGCATCTAAGGCTTGTACATTAGCCTCTATATGCTTGTCATTATCAAGATAAAATTTCTTGGTAATGGCAAGGTAAACATGCAATCCTAGGGCTTTTAAATAAGCACCCTTCTTAAACTTTCACATATCGATGTTAGAAATACCATACATGGGAGGGGCAAGAAAATTCATGAGTGTATAAATAATATGTGTGTAATGCAAAACTAGATTAGCAATCCAAGGATCTCACTCCTAGGTGGTTAAACTGAATATCAGGAGCGAAGGCTCTAATACCAATTGAAAGTGCACCTAGAGGGGGGTGAATAGGTGTACTAGCTAATCTAGTACAACTAATGCGAAATTAAAAACTTAATTGTTAACACACTATGTGTAACTGATTGAGGTTGAACCTGCACACAAATACAGAATTTTAGAACTAGTGCTCAATTCTACCGAAATAGCAAGTGGCTATGCGGGTCGTGATCGGCAAGGATAGACTAGCGATGGAAGCTTTTTTAGTAAGTTTTCTTTTAAGATACAAAGGATGGTAAAATTCTTCTTTTAGTTCTTGTAAATAAAAAGAGAAAAATTAGGTTAAAGTGAGTTGGGAGAAAGTGGTAGAATGAGAAGGTGAAAAAAATAGAAGTGATATGTACAAAGAAATTGAAAAAGAATGAAAGAGATTTGGGTGATTATGGTGCTGGTGATCTACACTAAAAGTTACAAGCAAAGAAAGAAAAACTAAAACCTAAAAAACTTACTTACCTCTTCGGCGCCTGTTTACCTTTGATCCGTATAGACGATGTACCTTTGTTTGAAGGCGAGTGAAGTATGACAAATAGGATCTTCCCCATTCTCGATTTACTCTATGAAATGAAGGGGCAAGCTACACTACCATAGAAATGGATATCCATCACCATAAGCCATCAACGGCACTTGCAAGGGCAAGGCAACTTCGAGGCTATCGGATTCATTTGGATCCATAAACACAGAAGAGGGAAGCAAACAAAAACAAGAATAGAAAAGAAAAGAAAACTTTGATTCGATTCAAACAACAATGAAAGAAAAGATTACTTACATCGGTGTCACCCTTAGTACAAGCTTGTACTCATTCATCCATGAAACTCTTCTCTCCTCTCAATTACATAAAGAAAAATAAAAATTACATAAAAGAAAACTAAAAACCTAAGTTACAACTTACAGATTAGCCTAACTTTTACTCTCTGCTTGGTCCTTCCCCGGTACGCTCTGAAAATCCCAGTATTTATAGGCAAAAACCCACGTAGGAGAGCGTATGAAGATAAGGGGAGAAAACACTCCCCTAACTCCCTAACAAAGCCACAGAAACGCGGCCAGGGAGTGGCCAGGTGGCCACACCCTATTGGTGGTACTTCCCACTTCGCGATTGATTTTTATCTTCAGCTGGATTTGCAGTTTAAGTCCGAGATTTTGACGAAATGGCCTTTGATCTTTGGCTTCAACCGATTGATTTGTAGGAATTTGTTCTAACTGGTTTTCAACCAATCTGAACCAACCTGATTTGCCTTGATTTACTGAGTTCGAATTAATTCTGATTTAAATCAGAATTTGATGGGCTATTGGGCTCATTTCTCTTCACTCTCCTTTAGGAATGGGCCCGCAAATAAATTAAACAATAATTATGAAAAAGCAAAGTTTATTTTATAATAAGTATGAGAATATGATAATGAATGTGCAATATTAGCGACTGATCACACCCCCATACCTATCTTTTGCTCGTTCTCGAGCAAAACAACTAAACAAAAATTATTAGACCACTTTCGCAGGTCATGCGATTGCACTGAGCCTGTGCAACAAGCTGTTAAACCTCTAGGTTTTTTCTAGAGGACGAGTTTTGTCTCGTGAAGGTTTTCAGTAGATTACACCCACAAAATCCGTAAAGAAAGAGAAACAAAGAGTTAGTATTTTCGAAAAGCATTTTGAAAGAGAAAAATAATTAAAATATTATTGTAAGATTTAAGTAATCTATAGGTTTATAGGAAAATTGAAAATTTCATTCCTAAACTTAGTCTTTATTCAAAAATTTATTATTAATCAAAGTAAGGAGTCAAATTGTACTTCTCATCTAGTCTATTACTTTACCCTAAGTCATATGCACCTTGTGACCGTGAAAATTCTGACTCAGGGTTTTTAATTCTAACTCTTATGCCTTATTTATTATTATTATTTTTTAATTATATATATATATATATATATATTTATTTTATTTTGGTGGTATTATTTCTTAATTCTATTAGGCTTTCTAATTTGCCCATGTAACGCGTCTTTAATCAGTGACTCCCAAACCAAACGGTCTTAGGGCACCGGGTGAGAAAACACTCCAAGGACTTAAGGACTCGAGCAAACAAGGCCATAAAACTAAGGATTTTATTATATGAACCACTTTTAGGCGTGAATGCTTATACTTTATTAGGCACAAATATCCAGCTTAATTAGAGGATATATATATATATTTTTCTCAAACTTATCTAATCATCTTTCGCATAAATGCCAATGCTTACTTAGGCCAAAGTACCTAGCTAATCAATAATTAGATTTGTTCATCTTTCATAGATATATATTTTTCTTTTTTTCCCTATAAGGCATAAAAATCTTTGTTTTTTAACCTTAAGTGTGTAAGTGTATAAGGTGTGCATATTTCTTCAAGGTAAAGATCAAGACTAAATTACTTTAACAAACTTTCTTCCTATCCTTAGAAATCAAACAAATAATCTTATTTTGACCAAGTCTAAGAAATCCTAATTATGATTTTCTTATTCCTTAAAATTGACTTAATTTTTTACAAAAAATATGTCAAAATATTGTTTTTATTTTCAAAAAATTTTTAAAAGTAAAGAAAATGTTAATGATATTTTTTTTAATAAAAAGAAAAACCTAAGTTATGTTAGAACCCTCCCCCACACCTATCTCATGCATTGTCCTTAATGTATGAATTAATACATAGATGCATGAAAAAGAAGAAAGGGAAGGAAAATACTACCTTAAGGTGGTGGTTCCGGTGGTGGTCTGATTGGTCCACGAAATGCGTCCCAATCGACTTTTCGTGGAGTTTGGAGGAACCCACCAGAAATCTCTCTTATATAACCCACTAAAATGATGTATATATGAACGGTTTTATTAAAAATTTAACCCCATCTAATTTCCAAATTCCTTAATTAATTTCGGAGTCAATTTTGTCAACCGCCTTGTCCCAAAATGGAGTTTGAAAAGATAGAATAATTGACTTGGACTTAGGAAGTACGGGAACTAATACCGACTCAAGAAAGTGACATAAGTCAAGTAAAGGTTCAAGAGTCGAGATTGGTTTAGGAAGTGGGTCCAAATCAAGAAGTTGAAACTCAAGTCCACATTCATTTTCTCACAATAGAATGTGACTTAATATTGGTGATTCAAGTTCAAGAATGACAGGTGTGGGAATCAAAACTGACTCTAAAATATTACTCAAGTCCGGTAGCAAAATAGGAGTCAATATTGACTCCGGAATTTGAACTGGATCACAAAATTGAGAATCTAGGTCATATTTCTCATTGAGTTCAATTTCATAATAATGAGAACTTGCCAATTTGTCAATTGGACTTTCAAAAGTATGAAATTGGTCAAGTTCAATATGATGATCATCAAAGATAGGCGATTCAATTTCATTATAAATTGGCACAGGATCCAATGTTGACTCGAGAAAAAGATTGAAATCAGGTGAAGACACCGGAGTCATAATTGAACAAGAAGTAGAATTGAATCACTAAGTTGAGGTTCATGATAATATTCATTCTCAAGTTCAATTTCAGAAAAGGGATAACTTGCCAAACTATCAATGTCACTTTCGAAATTTGGAGTTTAAGCAAGTTCAAATGATTATGCTGAAATGGAACCTTGTTTTGCAAAACAACATGACTCTTCGGCTCAACAGAATGGTTAGCGACATCAGAACTGGTCAAACGGTGAGAACGTAGAGTTTGGACCATCATACCTATGTCATGATTACGAGCGTTTTGAGCCTGAGTCATGGCTTCAAGCATCTTTTCATAGTTGATTGGTTCATCGTTTTGTTGCGATTGGTCCTGAAATGATGAAGTGTTGTTTTGGAATTGGTGGTGAAATTGTGAGTCCATCAGATTTTGTGATTGTTGTTTGGACTCACGCATACGCATTTCCAAAATTGATGGTTTTCTATTTTGGACTGGTGGAGCTGAGTATGAATCTTGAAAATATTGTGGACAAGGTGGATAGGAGGACAAGTTGGTCGAAAATTGGACTCAGGGGAGGTGAATCCCCATTGACTCTGTGAAGAGTTGAAATTATTCTAGAAACTATGGTTATAAGATTGGGGGCATGGGTTATATTGATTCGGATAAGACCAATCCGACACACTAGCTTGGTTAAAGTTATAATATGCTGGATTGGTATATCTGAAAAAGAGGTGTAATATGGATTACCATTAAAATTGAAAAAATTATTGTTATAAGCCATATCACACAATAAAACACAAACAAATAAGTAAATAAAGAAAAAAATTCTAAACAAGTTAGGGTAGTCCTTTGACCTAGATGACTCCTAACTGGTTAGACTGTCCACAGGAGGTATAATGCAGACTTTGACCACAAGCTAATCAACCAGGTCAGGGTAAGATTGGTGGGAGGTATCCACGCAAAAGCGACGGGCCTAATTAAGCCAAACCACCAGCCTTTGAGGTTTCGCCCCTCAATCCCTTTCCTTAGACACTGATTTGGTAGGAGTCAAATTCTAACACATTCCCCTTAGGATAATCTCCTAATTGAGTCCAAGATGTCCCCAGGGCCAACGTCTACTCATTTTTAGTTAGGCTTGTGTTAGTGAGTGAGGAGATTGTTTGTAGGCTAAGAGAGGGTAATGACTTCCCCACCTTATCATCAGATTTGAGTTTCAGTAACGAAAGTTATGATTCAAATACTGAAATGTATCAAGTCAGAATCTGAGTCAAACTTGCTTCATCTCATTCGTTGATCTTCTCTTTATCCATTTATCTCTCTGTATTTGATATTATCCTCGATTGATCTTTAGTTAACCAAAGTAGATTTATAGAAATCTGAATTTTACTGGTTTCCATTTGGTGTTAACTTTCTGATTTGCTCTGATCTTCAGCTGAACATTTGCCCCAATCCTTGATTTGTTCTAACTAGATCTGGGATCATCCTGAGCTAACCAAATAGATCCAGTTAAATCTGATTTTAACTGGTATTTATTTAGTTTAATTCTCTTTCTCTTCATTATTATCTTCTATAAAATAGACATTTAAGATAAAGAAATTAGCAGATTTATTGCACGATAAATGTAGGAGTGTAATGAAAAGAATGCAAAATATGTGTACGATCACACCCTCACACCTATCTTTTGCTTGTCTTCGAGCAAAACAACAAAACTAAACCAAAGATTATTAGACCACTTTCACAGGTCACGCGATTGCACTGAGCTTGTGCAACAAGCCGTTAAACCTCTAGGTTACCCCTAGAGGACGAGTTTTGTCTCGTGAGGGTTTTCAGTGGATTGCAGCCACAAAATCCATAAAGAAAGAGAAAAATATTAGTATTTTGAAAGCACATTTTTGAAAGAAAAAATTTGAAATATTATTATAAGTTTTAAGTAATCTATAAGTTATAGGAAAATTTAAATTTATCATTCCTAAACTTAGTCTCTATTTAAAAATTTATTATCAATCAAAGTAAGGAGTCAAATTGTACTTCCCATCTAGTCTATTACTTTACCCTAAGTCATATGCACTTTGTGACCGTGAAAATTTTGACTAAAGGTTCATTAACTCTTACTCTTATACCTTATTTATTTATATATATATATTTTGGTGATATTATTCCTTAGTTCTATTAGGCTTTCTAATCTGCCCATGTAACGAGCCTTTAATCGATGACTCCCAAACCAAATGGTCTTAGGGCACCGGGTGAGAAAACACCCTAAGGACTTAAGGACTCGAGTAAACAAGGCCACAAAACTAAGGATTTTATTATATGAACCACTTTTAGGCGTGAATACTTATGCTTTATTAGGCACAAATACCCAGCTTAATCAGAGGATTTTTATATATATATATATTTCTTCTCAAACTTATCTAATCATCTTTCGCATAAATACCAAGGCTTACTTAGGCCAAATCACCTAGCTAATCAATAATTAGATTTGTTCATCTTTCATATATATATTTTTTTCCTTTTTTTTTTTCTTTATAAGGCATAAGAATCTTTGTTTTGAACCCTAAGTGTGTAAGTGTATGAAGTGTGCATATTTCATTAAGGTAAAGATTAAGACTAAATTACTTTGACAAATTATCTTCCTAACCCTAAAAATCAAACAAATAATTTTATTTTGACCATAGTTTAAGAAATCCTAATTTGGATTTTCCTATTCCTTAAAATTGACTTAATTTCTTATAAAAAATATGTCAAAATATTGTTTCTATTTTCAAAAAGTTTTTTAAAAGTAAAGAAAATGTTAATTTTTATTTTTATTTTTTTATTTTTTTAAAAGAAAAAACCTAAGTTATGTTAGACCCTCCCCCACACCTATCTCATGCATTGTCCTTAATGTATGAATTAATGCATAGATGCATCAAAAAGAAGAAAGGGAAGGAAAATATTACCTTAAGGTGGTGGTTCCGGTGGTGGTCTGATTGGGTCAAGCGTTGCTACCCAATCAAGATAATGTGGTAGTTCACGGAACCTACCTTTATTGACCTCTTTTTTATTTACATATTTACAGTCCCCAGTATGAATAGGATCATGAAAGATCCTATCGTGAAACTTACTTCCTTTACATTACCAGTCTTGAAAAATCATCACAAAGTCATCATGGTCTATACCTATGTCCAACAAAAGAATGTGACTTGGTGGAATGGTTGACTTGGACTCAAGAATGATAGGTTTAGGAACCAATATAAACTTGGGAAAATCGACTTGGGGTTCGAGAGTTAGTTTTGGTTCAAGCGTTGAGTCCAAGTCCAAGAATTGATATTCATATTCTTTTCCCATTAATGGAATGTGACTATCCAAAATTGGCGATTCAATTTCAAAATCTATGGCTTCGGGAATAAATGTTGGTTCAGAAAATTGGTCCAAATTGGTTAAGAATACCGGAGTCAACATAGATTCGAAGATTGAAACTGAATCACAAAGTTGGGGATCGGTTCACATTCATGATCAAGTTCAATCTCATTAAAATGAAAACTTGCCAATCCGTCAATGGGTTGATACTGGTCAAGTTCAAGGCTTTGTAGTGAAACTGAATCTTGGTCAAAATCTTCAAGATACCATGATTCTTGGTTTTCATCAATATGGCTAGAAGTGTTAGGAATAGTCAAAGATTGAATAGGGAGAGTTTCCTTATTCCTACGCATATTCTCCAATCTACTAATTCTTGCTTCTATCATATCGAGTGGATCATTTGATATTGAATCATGATTTCCATACTCTTTTCTAAGTTGGCATGTTCTCCTTGAAAGATAGAGTGAGGATCTGTGACTTGAAAATTTTTATGGGATTTTGGTCTTCTAAAATTTGAATTCGTCGCTCAAGCTCATCTAAGGCTTCCATCCACTTTTCCCAGTCAATTAATTCTTCTAATGGTTGTTCGGGAGAAGGAGTATATGAAGCTGGATGTTGGTAGGGTAGTTGACAATATGACTCGGGGGAGTTGTATCCCCATTGACTCTATGAAGAGTAGTGATGATTATTCCAGTCTTGTTCATAGTATTGGAACTGGGGCATGTAATGATTCGGATAAGACCAATCTGGCACACTAGGTTGGTTAAAGTTATGATATGCCGGGTTGGTAATATCCGAAAAAGAGGTCGGGGTGTAATATGGATTATCATTAAAATTGGAAAAATTATTGTTATAAGCCATATCACACAGGAAATGTCAACACGAACAAAGAAAAACAAACAAATAAGAAAACAAAAAGAAAAAATTCTAACCTAAGTTAGGGTAGACCTTTGACCTAGACGACTCCTAACTGGTTAGACTGTCCATAGGAGGTATAATGCAGACTTTGACCACAAGCTAATCAGCCAGGTCAGGGCAAGATTGGTGGGAGGTTATCCATCAAAGACGTTCCTTAATTAAGTAACCACCAACCTTCGGGCTTTCGGTCCTTAATCCCCTTCCTAGACACTGATTTGGCAGGAGTCAAATTCCAACACCTTTCCCGTTGGGATAATCTCCTAATTGAGTCAGAGATGTCCCTAGGGCCAACGTCTACTCATTTTTAGTTAGGCTTGGGTTAGTGAGTGAGGAGATTGTTTGTGGGCTAAGGGAGGGTAATGACTTCCCCACCTTATCTTGTTCATAGGATAAGCCCTTAAGATTGATTTAGTGCAGTGTACAAGAAAAGCAACACTTAAGCAATGTAAACAATCCAAAAGTGTTCTTATACTAGATGCTATGCACACGTACCTTTGCTCCAACACTCTTCAACAGTAATAAAAAATGTAAACGAATTAGACACGTGCCTAAATACAAGTCTAAACCGTTTTTAGCATTTAACAAACATCATTTTACTGTTGAGGTTAGAAAGAAAGTACAGTGAGTCAAACAAGGAGATAAATGCTACAGATATTTAAACTATGCAATTCAGCCAACCTGTAAAAAATACAGGTTAGTAGTTCACTCAGTTTGCCACAGGAATGAAGCAAATCTGAGGGCTTCTTGGCTCTGTTTTCTTGAGCAGAGTCTAAGGCCACTTATGTGTCCACTACAGCAAGAATTCCTTGTTGTTAATTCTGTACAAAAAACAAAGAAGAAAGTTAACCAAAAATGTAAACTTTTAAAGAGAGTAACTTACCGTCCCTCCCCGGCAGCGGCGCCAAAATTTGATTGAGTTTGAACCTGCACACAAGAATACAAAATTTCAGAACTTAGAATGAAACGTGCAAGTTACTCAATTCTACCGCAATAACAAGTGGCTATGCGGGTCGTGATCCACAAGGAGGGACTAGCGATAGAAGCTTTTTAGTAAGTTCCCTTTTAGGCTACCATTAATGGTTAAAGTTCTTCTTTAGTTTTTTTAAAAGAAAAAAGGAAAAATTGTTAAAGTTGAATTAGGAAAAAGATGGTAGATTAAGAAGATGGAAAAATGAAAAATAGATTATATACAAAGAAATGGAAAAGAGTGATAAAGATAGTCGGAGATTGTGATATTGAAACTAAAGAATAAAAGAAAAGAAAGACAACCTAAAAATTACATACCTCTTCAGTGCTCATATACCTTGGATCCGTTGCGACGACTTACCTTGTCTTTGAAGGCAATCAAGCATGGCATATAGGATCTTCCCCATTCTCGATCTACACTACGAATAAAAAGGCAAACTATACTAGTAAGAGAAAGGTTGTTCATCACCATAGGCCATCAAGGGCACTTGCAACGGCTAAGCAGTCTCGAGGCTATCGGATTCTCTTGGATTGCAACACATCAGAGGAGAGTAAAAGAAAACAAGAGTAAAGAAAGAAAAAGAAACTTCGATTCGATTCTAATAACAATGAAAGAAAAGACTTACTTACACCGGTGTCACTCTTAGCATAAGCTTGATCTCCTTCCTCCATGAAACTCGTTTCTCCTCTCAGTTACATAAAGAAAAGTAAAAATTACATTAAAAAAAACCTAAGTTACAAACTACAAATTAGCCTAAGTTCTATTCTCTGCTTGGTCGTTTTTCCTTGCCTTTGAGATTGCAGGTATTTATAGAAGAAATGCAGAGGTTAGAGGAGTATGAAGATGGGGAAAGCTGGCTATTTCTGAATTTGAATCCTCCCTTATCTCCAAACTTGATTTTATGTGGTATTCAGTTCTGATCTGCAGTTTGTTGGCGTATTGATTGCTGAATATCACTTATCAAATGATAGAATTAGAAATAGTTATCAACATAAGAGTTGTAGCTCTATAAGTCCTCTTTTTGGATCATCTTGAATCATCAGATTTGAGTTTCAGTAACGAAAGTTATGATTCAAATACTGAAATGTATCCAGTCAGAATCTGAGTCAAACTTGCTTCATCTCATCCGTTGATCTTCTCTCTATCCATTTATCTCTCTGTATTTGATATTATCCTCGATTGATCTTTAGCTAACCAAAATGGATTTATAGAAATCTGAATTTTACTGGTTTCTATTTGGTGTTATCTTTCTGATTTGCTCTGATCTTCAGCTGAACATTTGCCCCAATCCTTGATCTGTTCTAACTAGATCTGGGATCATCCTCAGCTAACCAAATAGATCCAGTTAAATCTGATTTTAACTGGTATTTATTTGGTTTAATTCTCTTTCTCTTCATTATTATTTTATACAAAATAGACATTTAAGAGAAAGAAATTAGCAGATTTATTGCACGATAAATGTAGGAGTGTAATGAAAAGAATGCAAAATATGTGTACGATCATTGAACCTGCAGACAAATATAGAATTTCAAAACTTTAAAATAGAGATGTGCAAGTGCTCAATTCTACCACGATAGCAAGTGGCTATGCGAGTCGTGATCCACAAGGAGGGACTAGCGTGGAAGCTTTTTTAGTAAGTTTTCTTTTAAGATACAAAGGATGGTTAAAATTCTTCTTTAGAAAAAGAGAAAAATTAGGTTAAACAGAGTTAGGGAGAAAGTGGTAGAGTGAGAAGGTGAAAAAAATAGAAGTGATATGTACAAAGAAATTGAAAAAGAATGAAAGAGATTTGGGTGATTATGGTGTTGGTGATCTACACTAAAAGTTATAAGAAAAGGAAGAAAAACTAAAACCTAAAAAACTTACTTACCTCTTCGGCACCTGCTTACCTTTGACCCGTATAGACGATGTACCTTTGTTTGAAGGCGAGTGAAATATGACAAATAGGATCTTCCCCATTCCCGATTTACACTATGAAATGAAGGGGCAAGCTACACTACCATATAAATTAATATCCATCATAATAAGCCATCAACGGCACTTGCAAGGGCAAGGCAACTTCAGGCTATCAGATTCATTTGGATCCACAAACACAGAAGAGGGAAGCAAACAAAAACAAGAATAGAAAAGAAAAGAAAACTTCGATTCGATTCAAACAACAATGAAAGAAAAGATTAATTACACCGGTGTCACCCTCTGTACAAGCTTGTTCTCATTCCTCCATGAAAGTCTTCTCTCCTCTCAGTTACATAAAGAAAAATAAAAATTATATAAAAGAAAACTAAAAACCTAAGTTACAACTTACAGATTAGCCTAACTTTTACTCTCTGCTTTGTCCTTCCTCTGTACGCTCTGAAAATCTCAGTATTTATAGGCAAAAACCCACGTAGGAGAGCGTATGAAGATAGGGGGAGCAAACGCTCCCCTAACTCCCTAACAAAGCTGTGGAAACGCGGCTTTGGTCGCGTTTCCACGGCCAGGTGGCCACACCCTGTTGGTGGTACTCCCCGGCTTCGCGATTGATTTTTATCTTCAGCTCGATTTGCAGTTTAAGTCCAGGATTTTGACGAAATGGCCTCTGATCCTTGGCTTCAACCGATTGATTTGTAGGGATTTGTTCTAACTGGTTTTCAACCGATCTAAACTGACCTGATCTGTCCTGATTTATTGAGTTTGAATTAATTCTGATTTAATTCAGAATTTGATGGGCTTTTGGGCTCATTTCTCTTCACTCTCCTTTAGGAATGGGCCTGCAAATAAATTAAGCAATAATTAGGAAAAACAGAGTTTATTTTATAATAAGTATGAGAATATGATAATGAATGTGTAATATTAGTGACCGATCAGTAACCAAGAGTGAGCCCGAATTCCCCGTGAAGGGCTCTGAAACTACTCCTCGAGTTCCTCTAAATTAAGAGTTGAGGTGCTATTAGAAGCTCTCTTGGTTCAATACAAGTGTGGGCATACAAACAATACCAATCATGTATATGATACGAGCAGGTAATAACAATGCAAGATATAAAGAGAGAGAGAGAGAGTTGAGAGATAGTGGATCAAACACAAACACCAAGATATGTTTCGAGGTTCAAGACACTGCTTTACGTTCTTGCCTTCATATTGAAGAATTTTCACTACATCCACACAAAACCTTCCACAAAGGTACCTCCACTGAGGAATTACAACTCAACACTGGGAGTGCGCAACTCCTCTCTCAAACACAATCAACTTTGTACAAGAGGAAAGGCATAAAGCCTAACGCAAAGGAAAAGAAAATAAAACTTAGTGATCCAATGATCATAAACTCTCTTAGTGATCTCAAAGGATCACAAATAATTTTCTCACAATACAAAGATCTTAAAGATAGATTTGAGATGATAGCTTAAGTATGTGAGAAACAAAGTATTTTGGAAAAAAACGACAAAGAAAACACTTAGGAAAACTTCTAAATTGATATGAAAATGAAGATTAAAACTAAATTCCCAAAGACTTATTTTCTTTTGATTTTCCAAAAATTTTGAAACAAATAAAGATATGTGTTTTGGCACTAAAACATCTTTTAAAAACTTTGTTAAAAACACTTGAGAAGGTGGGAAAAATTGCACCAGAAAATCTTAGTGAAAACAGCCCTCAAAGCCCATATTTATAGGGTCTTGAAAAACTAGCCGTTGGGGTCCAGAACAAGCCCAGAGTGGCCTGTCGGTCGACCGCCCGGTCGACCGGCCACCAGTTAGATTTCTGACCATTGGGGTTGCCAGTTGATCGGTTGGTCGACTGCCCTAAGGTAATTTGCCTGTCGGTCGACCGTCCGGTCGACCAAGGCTAGAACCAGAGAGTGAACTCTCTGGTCAGTCGACCGGGGCCAAGATCCAGAGAGCAAGCTCTCTGGATCAGTCGACTGCACGGTCGACCGGTCCAATGGCCAGAGCCTTGTGCGTGTCCTGTGCACATCGGTTGACCGCCCGATCGATTGAGATCTGTTCTGGTCGACCGGTCGGTCGACCGCCAGTGATCTCAGGCTGGGTTCTAGGTTTGAAAACTTGGTCTTTTAAATACCTATAAAATCTCATAAAATCACATAAAATCTACAAAAATAAGTTCATGTAAGCACTTGAAATACAAATATGTGTGATCAAAGATCAACCCATATTACAAAAGATTTGAACTATTTTTGAGGCATTAGAAATTAAGCTTGAAACTAAAAATTGTATTTTCAAAACTCGTTTTATTTTTATCTTTAAGAGTTTTTGAGAAGACTTCAAAATGAGAAACTATTTCTCAAAAACATGTATAAATACAAAAATATGACATAGAAACACTTTTGAAGCTTAGTGTGTCTTGATAATATCCAATACACATGGTAAATGATATATCTATATTTTTGACAATAAATCTAAAACTAAGTTTTGTTAAAAACAAAACTTGAAAACATGAACTAGATATACATCAAAATAAGTTTTTAGACAATATGAAGCATAGATGTATATGGATGAAATCCAATATACATTAAGCCATGTAAAACTTGTTTTGATTCTGTCTATTCATGTAAACCATATATGTATACTTGAAATTCTAAAAGGGTTAAACCGAAATAAAAACTATTGAACTTGTGTGTGTGTACTTGAGCATATCAAAACTAAGTGTTGACTGATTTTTCCTGCACACAAAAATTAGAATATTAGATTAAGAATAGATCGTGCGAGGAATCAGTTCTAATCCGCGGTAGCAGGGCTATGCGGGTCGTGATCCTCAAGGAGGGACTGCGATGGAAGCGTTAAGCAAGTTATACTCTAAAGCTTTTATTTTTATTAGTTAAATGGTGGTATTTACAATGGGTGGTATTTACAATGGATGGAAGAAAAGAATTGTGGAAGATGTGGATTTAATCTACAAAAAAGAAAAGAAAAGAAACAAAAAGAAAAGAAAACTTACTTGAGATTGGTTGAAGAAAGAACGTGAAAACCTTACATGTTCTACCTTGCTTAGGAGGCGTTCCACGAATAGATCATAAGATCGATCTCAATCCCTGTGCACATTATATCGTCAAGCATACTCAAGTACGAAGTGATGCGTAGCTTGGAGGAGACGTCTTCATGAACTATCGCTGGTTCTCACAGAGCTTAGTTATACGTGCTTATGGAATCCACTTGCATGTTCATCAACAACCACAAGATCACAGAGAAAAAGAAAGAAAAACAAAATAAAAATAACACATAAGAATAAAGAACAAAAAGAAAAGTAATTACCTTTATTGCTTTAATCAATGGCAGAGAAAAGAAGATACATCGGTGTCACGCTCAATATAATCCTCTCTCTCTCTTGAAAATAAAAAGAAAAGAAACCCTAATTTACAAAAGAAAACCTAGAAGAAACCCTAATTTTGGCCCTTGGCTCTTCTCTGGACGCTGGCCCTCTTTACGTTGCAATGCAGGTGCTATTTATAGATGCAGAATGCCACAGAGTCCCGGATAAACATCATCACAAAATCTGCTCTCTGGATAAGCTAGGATTGCCGCGGAAACGCGGCTTTTGCCGCGGGTCCGCGGCACTTTAGTGTCTTCTGGCCACGCGCTTTGGCACGTGGCCCCTCCTGGTCCGTCCATGTGGGCGCCTGCTTCTAGAAGTGTAATCCTGGCCTTTTTGAAATCACCTAGAGGGGGGGTGAATAGGTGATGGCTATATGATAATGGCAATTATGCGGAATTTAAAATTTAACTCTAACAATTAGCACAATACAATATTTCTTGCAAGTAAAAGACAATGTAAAATTGCAAGTAATAAAAGAGATAGAGTTAGAAGAATTTGAGCAAATGCAAACACGCCGATATGTTTCCGAGGTTCGAGCCACGCTCTACGTCCCCGCCTTCACACTTGAAGGATTTCCACTATTGAGGATCCCACCGGATCAACAATACAAGGACAACACTTGTCCGTCTCCCGTGATGACACTTCACCACCTTGAGCACACTAGCTCGCCTTGAGGCCGATGCCTCTACAACTTCACTCAATTACAATGGAAGTGATCACACTTGATCACTTTACAAAAGAGCTCACTAAGCACAATCCTAGAACCAAATAGGAGAGTTAGAGTATGGGATTGTGTAGTGCAAAACTAGAGAGAAGTAGAGGAATAGGCTCCAAGTAAGGTGTATGAAATTTAGGCTTTGGAGAGAAAAATCTTTTCTAAAATGAACTTTGAAATCTTTTCACAACTCTTGTAAAATTTCACTTGATAGCTCTAAAATCATTAGTCATTTCATATGAAGTGACCACCTATTTATAGGGGTCAAAAACTGCTCAAGAGATTCGTTGGAGACAAATCCCTAAAGTCAAAGAGTCAGAAAAATAGCTGTTGAGTCTGTCAGAACTTTTGACAGACTACCGGTCGACCGGGTCGGTCGACCGCCAACGGTCGAAAATCCGACCGTTGGGGCTCACCGGTCGACCGGGTCGGTCGACTGGCAATTTCCAGAGAGCAGCAGGTTTGGGCCGGTCGAGTATCGGTCGACTCCCGGTCGACTGATACGCACATGCACAATTGTGCATGTTCGGTCGAGTCCCGGTCGACTGCCGGTCGACCGGTCACTGTGAATTTCTGAAAAATCAGAATTTACAGGACCTGGACAAATTTGGATTTGGTTTTGGGTCTTGGATAAAATGTTTTGGTCTTGAAAAATCATAGAGTATGAGCATGTGTCATACTACTAACAAGGTAAAATACTTGGTAAAAATTCTTTTGATAAAAACTTGATTTTCCATGAAATGTTTTTCCAAAAACTAGTCTTTCTAAAATCGTATTTCCAAAAGAGATAAGTTCATCTAAAAGTAAGTTTGGAAATGAAAATAGAAAGTATTTTTGAAGCCAAAAATCACTCTAGAAAATGTGTGTGTGTGATATCCCATATCTCTACTTCTACTATTTAGTTTTGACAAAAAATTCTAAAACAAAATAGACAAAATACAAATCTTGGATTCTTTAGCAAGTCTTGATCTTCTTCTTGAACTTTTCTTCAACGCAAATTCCGAAGCTTCCTATGTGCTTTAGCTTGGGAATGCAAATGTTGGGCAAACTCCAAAAGTGTGAGTCTTTTAGTGGAGTCGTCAAAATCTGTTTCTTGAACCTGAAATACTTTTAAACAAGATTATTAAATACATAACTAAATACGTTTTGCTATCATCAAAATAACCGGGATAATGGCCTTTGGGCCAACAATCTCCCCCTTTTTGATGATGGCAAAACATATGTAGTTATCACAAGATATTTTGGGTAGAGTCTTCAAATGAAGCTCCCCCTCAACACAAGCATATATAAAAATCATACTCAGGCATAGTGATAAAAAATAAACATCACACATCCATGCCAATCACAACATATCAACTACTCATGTCATATCATAGATAAGGAAATAAGTCTCATACATGACATAAATACATACCACAAAAGATACATGTCCACAACACAGAAATAAAAGGTGTCCAACACAACAAAATAAGTCAAGTACATAACAAAAATAACAAAGAGTCATAACAAAATATCTCTCTCTCCAAATAACTCTCCCCCTTTTTGACATCATCAATAAAGGGGATGTCACTCATCAGCAGCATCACTCAGTCGCCTCGTCATCCTCCTCCTCGTCATCATCAGAGCCCTCGGCCATCGTCTGGTCATCACCATCATCTGAGGAAGAAGAGGAATCTACCTCCTCTGTATCCAAGGCATCAACTCTGGGGCGCGGTGGTGGAATAGAGACGCGAGCTCTGGGAGGGAAAGGAGGACCAGCGGCAGGGAGTCGACGAGCACCCGGAGTCCCATCAGGAACGACTATGTCCAATTTTGTGAACAGAGACTAAAACTGAACATCCACAAATCTCATGGATTTAGCCATATAAGACAAGTCGTTTCGGACCTCCGCCCGAAAAACAGCATCCAAAGCAGCACGAGAATCCATATCTGCACGAAGTGCAGAGACTTGCTCTCCGACCCAGGCCTGATGAGCCTCGATCATTGAGCGGACCTCAGAAGCAGAAGCACCCTGAAACTCAGGAGCAGGAAAAACAGGAGGTGGAGCTGGAGCTGGATCAGCTGCAGGAACAGGTGGTGGTTGCACAGCTGCGTGTCGACGCAACTGAGCTTCCATCATCTTCAAAGCAGCAGCATTGATATCAGATGAGGGTTTTGAAGGGGCTTGACCAGAGAGATCAAAATCTAAAGCCCTGAGAAGATGGGTAATGAGCATGCCATAAGGCAAACTCCTACCAGCAGTGCGAATCTGATCACAACTCATGTGAGAAGCGATCACTCGAGGGAAATTTATCCTAATGCCTTTAAGGAGGCAATAGATAATCAGGGGAACAGGACCTCGAGCATGACTGAATTCACCGGATTTAGGCACGATATTATGAAAGATAATCTTAGCAAGGACCTGAGATTGGAGGGAATACTGACTCACAATCTCATTCCTTACCAAATCGGGATCGTCATTCCGGTGAATGAGAGTGGATGCGGTGAGCGAAGACTCACCCTCCGGATATTCAGAAAAATCATGTAGGTCATGAGAATAAACATCTATTCCATCAGTGGAAAGATGAAGAATCCTAGCAAACTGACCTAGGGAAATATTTATGTCCCTACCCATCACACGGGAGATGATCCGGTTCCCACTAAATTCAAAATTGGCATAGAAATAGGGAACCAAGGAAGTGTAAACCTTCTCCCTGATGGAGAGAAAATCCACAAGATTGTTGGTACGGAGTATGTGGGGGATATCAAGGTGTTCAAATCATGGATAGCTACGAACCTACCCGAAATAGTGTTCCTAGGGGCTAGATGTGTGTAACGGTCAGAGGCAAGATCGTTACGCAACAAGGGATCAGTCCTAGGGGCTTGAGATGAGGATTGGGCAATGCCCTTTCCCTTCTCAGAACGATGTCTTTTAGGAGGCATGATAAAAATCAAATTTTTAGGGTTTTTGCAGGTAAAGGCACGATCTAGATGATTAATCAACCTAATATGAAGACAAAAGAAGTGATATATCTAAGCTAGAAAGGAAGAACAGATGAAAAATCCGAATTTTTACCTTTGTGAAAATGTTGAAACCCTAACTGAGAATCTGAAATTCCTGAAGATCTGTTGGACGGATCGGCTTGAGATTCTAGATCTGAAGTAGGAAAGAGGAATATGAAATGGGTTTTGAAGGAATTTAAGATCGGATGGATGGATTGGAAGTTGGAAATATTGGGAAGAAATGAGTCCTGCGGGTCGCTGAGAGAGAAATGAGAGAGTGAGCGAAACAGTGAAGAAAAATCCCAAATATAAGCCAGAATTCGACGATCGGTCGACTGGGGTTAAGGGCCGGTCGACCGAAAAGATACAGAGAGTCACGCACTCGGATCGGTCGACTGGTCCAATAAAGCAGTCGACCGGTAGCAGAAAAAAAATTAAAAAATTTTCTCAGGCAGAGTCGGTCGACTGGGGTTAGGGGCCGGTCGACCGGCTTTGACTGAAAAACTGCTACCAGATTCTGACCCAGAAATAATTTTAAAAAAAATTATAACAAATAAAATATGATATATTATAATATACAGGGATACAACAACCAGTTTTAAAAATCTTCTTTTAGTGATCACATCAACAAAAACTTCACACAAAATGTTTTAATTTTATTTTACAAATTTAAACAAAGATTTAAAGATGTTGAAGCCGAATACCCAGTGACGGGTTCTGAACTTCATCCTCTTGATTCCTCTTGAATGAGTTGAGGTGCGCAATTGCCATCTTTAAGGTATTTGTTTAAACAAGAATTTTGATTATTAATTTATACTTTTGAAAAATAGTATATACATATAGATACACAAAAATATGGACATGTGGACAAATATGACATAAGGCATAAAAATACAAGATATGAAAATTAACGCAAGGCATGTACACAACATGATAGAAAAGTAGTTCTATATAGGCATGTATCAATGGAATACAAAAGCAAACTATCAATTCTATACACATGTATACATTACCAAAAATCAACAACTATTTTAAAATGGAGATGTTACCAATTTAAGGGCAATCTCCAAAAATAGGTGCCTCCACGATAGCGATGCAAGCTAGATTTGAACTTTGAGCTTAGTTGCATCTACCACCCGGGCACCGTCTCCCCCTAAGTCTTGGAGGAAGTAGATCCACCTGTATCACCTACATTTGGAGGATCTTTTGGTACCCAAATCTTTGAGGGTCCTTTGGGGTTAGTACCGGGGCGAACCCAAACATATTTATTATTAATATTATTTTTAGCATAACAAAACTTTTCTAAATGGCCTTTGCGGCCACAATGAGTGCAAACATAAATTCTACCACTACTATACATGTATGCATGCTTATGTGTGTGCGCATGTTTTCGTGCATGTGTATGTGTATGAGATGCATGTTTCCCTTGGGGTACTCCCTTAGGAAATTTAGATGCTATCTTTTTCAAATCAAAAGCATAACTTTTTAAATTTGAGTCCAAAACTTCAACACGTTTTTGGATCTCAACAAAATCATTTTTATCAATTGAAACTATGGGGGTTTTACCTTTATTTGCAAGTTTATATTTATCAAAATCATTTTTCAATTTTCCAAAAGAGCTAGATAAAACATCCTTTTCTTTAACAACTATTTCAACTTTATATTTTAAAGCTTCATTTTCTCTTTTTAATTTCTTATTTTGAGATTGGGAAATCTCATACCTATTTTGCAATTCTTCAAAAAATGTGCAAGTTCATCCATAGTTAACTCATCCTCATTTAAAGAGTTTTCTAGAGTTACCTTTGGTGCATCCTCCCCATGTGCCATGAAACACATGTGCGCGGCGTCGACTTCCTCTTCGGATTCCGACTCCGTGTCATCCCAAGTAGCCACCATTGCTTTCTTCTTTCTTTGCCCGTTCTTGGATGTGGTCGCTTGGAGAGCGGGGCAATCGGCAATGAGGTGACCGATCTTCTTGCAATGGAAGCAAGGACCGGGCTCCTCTCTTTTTCTTTCAAATCTCCCTTGAGGTTTCCCTCGCCGGAAATTGCTTTGTCTTCCCTTTTTGTAAAACATCTTGCCCACCTTCCGGATGAGCATGGCGAAGTCTTCATCGCACTCGTCCGATGAATCATCCTCGTGTTGAATTGTTGGAGCGGCTTTGAAGGCTATTGATTTCTTCTTTGGAGCCTCCCTTTCTTCTCGAACCTTCATCTCCATCTCATGTGTTTTGAGATTGCCGATGAAGCCGGAGAAGTCCATCTCCTCCTTGTCATTTAGCTCCTTGAGGGTTGTCGCCTTGACTTCCCAAGCTTTGGGAAGAGCTCGGATCACCTTCCTTATCTTTTGATCGTTATCAATCTTGTCGCCTAAGGAAGAAAGAGCATTAGTTATTTTTGTAAAGCGAGTGAGCATGTCATCAATGCTCTCATTATCAATCATGTAAAAATTCTCATATTGAGAACGTAACAAGTCAACTTTTGCTCTCTTGACTTGTGACGTTCCCTCATGAGTCACAATAAGCATGTTCCAAACTTCATATGCCGATTTACAATTAATGATGCGTGCAAGGTCATCTTCATTAAGTGCTTGTGTTAATGCATATTGTGCCCTAGCATTTGCTTCATAGTCTTTGGAAGTATCCTCGGACCATGTGCTCTCATCACTAGTTGGTTCAATGAAGTCTTTGGTAATGGCCCTAGCTACCCTAACACCTAAGGATTTCAAAAACAAGTTCATCTTGACTTTCCAAATAGGAAAGTTCAAGCCATCAAATTTGGGAGGGGATTTAATGCTAGAAAAGTCCATGGATGCCATGAATGCACAAGCAAGTAAAATGCAACAAACAACAACAAGCAAATATATAGCCAAATGAAGGATCTCCCTAAGGTGGTTAAACCAAATCTAGGGTTAGGCTCTGATACCAATTGAAATCACCTAGAGGGGGGGTGAATAGGTGATGGCTATATGATAATGGCAATTATGCGGAATTTAAAATTTAACTCTAACAATTAGCACAATACAATATTTCTTGCAAGTAAAAGACAATGTAAAATTGCAAGTAATAAAAGAGATAGAGTTAGAAGAATTTGAGCAAACGCAAACACGCCGATATGTTTCCGAGGTTCGAGCCACGCTCTACGTCCCCGCCTTCACACTTGAAGGATTTCCACTATTGAGGATCCCACCGGATCAACAATACAAGGACAACACTTGTCCGTCTCCCGTGATGACACTTCACCACCTTGAGCACACTAGCTCGCCTTGAGGCCGATGCCTCTACAACTTCACTCAATTACAATGGAAGTGATCACACTTGATCACTTTACAAAAGAGCTCACTAAGCACAATCCTAGAACCAAATAGGAGAGTTAGAGTATGGGATTGTGTAGTGCAAAACTAGAGAGAAGTAGAGGAATAGGCTCCAAGTAAGGTGTATGAAATTTAGGCTTTGGAGAGAAAAATCTTTTCTAAAATGAACTTTGAAATCTTTTCACAACTCTTGTAAAATTTCACTTGATAGCTCTAAAATCATTAGTCATTTCATATGAAGTGACCACCTATTTATAGGGGTCAAAAACTGCTCAAGAGATTCGTTGGAGACAAATCCCTAAAGTCAAAGAGTCAGAAAAATAGCTGTTGAGTCTGTCAGAACTTTTGACAGACTACCGGTCGACCGGGTCGGTCGACCGCCAACGGTCGAAAATCCGACCGTTGGGGCTCACCGGTCGACCGGGTCGGTCGACTGGCAATTTCCAGAGAGCAGCAGGTTTGGGCCGGTCGAGTATCGGTCGACTCCCGGTCGACTGATACGCACATGCACAATTGTGCATGTTCGGTCGAGTCCCGGTCGACTGCCGGTCGACCGGTCACTGTGAATTTCTGAAAAATCAGAATTTACAGGACCTGGACAAATTTGGATTTGGTTTTGGGTCTTGGATAAAATGTTTTGGTCTTGAAAAATCATAGAGTATGAGCATGTGTCATACTACTAACAAGGAAAATACTTGGTAAAAATTCTTTTGATAAAAACTTGATTTTCCATGAAATGTTTTTCCAAAAACTAGTCTTTCTAAAATCGTATTTCCAAAAGAGATAAGTTCATCTAAAAGTAAGTTTGGAAATGAAAATAGAAAGTATTTTTGAAGCCAAAAATCACTCTAGAAAATGTGTGTGTGTGATATCCCATATCTCTACTTCTACTATTTAGTTTTGACAAAAAATTCTAAAACAAAATAGACAAAATACAAATCTTGGATTCTTTAGCAAGTCTTGATCTTCTTCTTGAACTTTTCTTCAAACGCAAATTCCGAAGCTTCCTATGTGCTTTAGCTTGGGAATGCAAATGTTGGGCAAACTCCAAAAGTGTGAGTCTTTTAGTGGAGTCGTCAAAATCTGTTTCTTGAACCTGAAATACTTTTAAACAAGATTATTAAATACATAACTAAATACGTTTTGCTATCATCAAAATAACCGGGATAATGGCCTTTGGGCCAACACTTTTAAATCTGGATTTTCGAGATAACTTAGTAATCAAGTTACTCTTAATCCAGATTTCTTCAAATTTTCTTCCTACGAATTTTCTTCTTATCTTGGGTTTTTATCCTCATCTGCAGGTGTTTAGAGTTGGATAGAAGTCTATCCTTCCCTAATCTCTGATATTTGCAACTTTTAGCCCTTGTATTTGCATTTTGATTCTTTGTATTTGCGCTTTTTCACCTGGGCTTCAAACATGGGCTTGGATCTGGGCTTTTGGGCTATTTAGGCTTTATTTATTGCTAAAATAACAATTCGAGGCCTGCACACAATAAATTACAAATTATTAATAAATGTGCAGAATTAAATGAATAAATATGAAAATGTGATGGTAAATATGATGATAAAAATGCACTTTTGACTACCAATCACTAAGCTATCCTTACACATCTAAACTAAACAAACCTAAATGCAAGTTTTCTTGTCAATCTCTATCTCCAAGCCGACTCGTCCAAACTTGATCTATAGAGCTTGACTCTAATCGAGTGCTAGATGCGATCTTGAGACGCAATCTTTTGAATCATCATGTGTTAGCTCCAAAATTTGGCTTTAAATCCTTTATTGAAGCTAATCATCTACTAAGATCTTGATCAATATTTGAACTTATTAAACACAAGTCATTAGTAAACTAGCCTTCATAACTTAGTCATCATCAAAACTAAGGTGAAAGGCCTCTGAGCCAACAATCTCTCCCTTTTTGATGATGACAAAACTTATGAGATTATATATGCATTCATTAGGGATAGTCTTCATAGAAGCTCTCCCTTAACTTATGCATATGAATAAAACGATAAAGATATGCAATGCAGCTCAAGATACCAAATAAATACAAGATATATATATATATATATGTATATATATGCATATATATATATATATATATAGGGTTTACTGTACCTCAGCCGGCAGGACGTGGCAACATCATAGCCACATACCTTTCATAAATTTTGGCGGACAAAAAGATGAAAATCTCACCCAATTTAATGTCAGTCACCTCAACAATGTATCTTCCGAAAATACCCTCTGTCACATCTTTTTACCTTATGTAAAAAAGTTGCCTTTCAAAAAAAAAATTTCAGCTCTAAAATTTCACCCGATCATTCTGATCCAACTTGTTCTTTTATTTCACAAATTTGATCCGTTTTTTTAAAAATATATCTGCAACACATGGCGCCCAGAAATCATCCGCCGAAAAAGGTAATAGAAAAACGATATTTTTCAGAAAATTTTAGGGTTTGTGAATTTTAATTGTTTTAAATTTTTTCCAGATTTATTTAAGTTTAAGTCTTTTTTTTAAAAATCTTTTTCATACACTATATGTCGACCTCGGTCGCAGTTGTTAAAATTTTATTTTCAGATCTGTACGTCTCAGAATTTTTTTTTGGACTTTTCCTTTTAGACGAATGCGACGATGGTCGCAGTATATGAAACTTCCTTTTTTTTTAACATACTGACGACATGGGGTTGTAGTTGTTTCAATATTTATGTAGTGTTTTGTGACCATGGTCGCACTGTATTTAACGTCATTTGTTTCATTATTCCTGGGTCGCAGTTGTTTATTTTTGCACTGTAGTATTATGCGACCTTCGTCGCCGTGTCTACCCTGGTCGCATATGTTTATGTTTGCATTGTAGATGACTGCGACCTTGGTCGCAGTGTAGTCTTATGCGACCTTGGTCGCAGATGTCGACCATGGTCGCAGTTGTTTGTGTTTGCACTTTAGAGAACTGCGACCTTGGTCGCAGCTGTCGACCATGGCGCAGTTGTTTGTGTTTGCACTGTAGATGACTGCGACCTTGGTCGCAGTGTCTACCCGGGTCGCAGTAGATTATGTTTGCACTGTAGATGACTGCGACCTTGCTCGCAGTTTATTAAAAATAATATGCTTTTTACTCCCTTATAATTTTTAAATAATCATTGGTCTAAACTTTTTTATTTTTCTACATCTATAGGTAAACAACAGATGAAGGTTCGTCCTCTGAGATCAAGCCTAAAACCTATGTGCGAGTTCATCAAGAAATTTAAAAAGTATATTTAGGCAGATTTCGTAGAGGCGATCAAGAATACCCCATTTGGCCCAATCTTCATGGCCTCTACAATGAGGAATTTGGGGGTGAAAAGGCTCTAAAATCAAACGTTGTGGTACTGAGGATTTTAGACCAGTATGATAGGGATACAAGGACCTTTAGATTTGGGGGCAAACAAATTGAGTTAACAGTAGAGGATGTTGCCCTCACTTTTGGTCTACCTATCATTGGGGCAGATTTTATTATGAATAAGACATGTACGATGAAAGACAGAGGGGTTATAAAACATTATTTTCCCAATATAAAGAAGATCACAAAAGTATCTATTGAAGAGGCTTTGGATGATCTTCTGGTCAAGAAAAGGAGGAGGGGTGAATTAGATGTGACACAGGATGAACAGGTTGAGCAGCAAGTGACTTTAAATGAAATTATAAGAGACATACAAAGACTTGCAGCTCAAGACTTTACCACAAGTTATATAACTGCGACCAAGTTATAGATGTGACACAGGATGAACAGGTTGAGCAGCAAGTTATATAACTGCGACCAAGGTCGCATAAGATATGAAATCTATATTACTTCTTATTAAATACTGCGACCAAAGTCACAGTTATCCGTATGAGAAGAAATCTATATTACTTCTTATTAAATACTGCGACCAAAGTCGCAGTTATCCGTATGAGAAGAAATCTATATTACTTCTTACTAAAGATTGCGACCTAAGTCGCAATTATCCGTATGAGAAGAAATCTATATTACTTCTTACTAAAGACTGCGATCTAAGTCGCAGTTATCCGTATGAGAAGAAATCTATATTACTTCTTACTAAAGACTGCGACCTAAGTCGCAGTTATCCGTATGAGAAGAAATCTATATTACTTCTTACTAAAGACTGCGACCTAAGACGCATACCAAAAAAAAAAATTTCACAGCCGGACATTATTTTCAAATAAGATTGCGACCGAATATTAAAGCGGTCGCATTTCTTAAACTTTAAAACATGTGTTATAGGTCGCAGTACCACATAGACTAAAGAGAAAAATTCAATATTTAAGAAATTGTTTTTAAAAATTGAAACAATTAAAACCTGTTGATCGGCATGCAAAGATGTCAACCCTTCAAGATTTTCAATATTCTGAGAGAAAGTAGAACCAGATGTAATAACTTCCATATTTAGATCGCCAGTAGACTGCTCAGACGTCGACATTAAATATTTTGGAGAAAAAATTGATCTGAAAAGATTTTATATTTTCAGATAAAAGTTTATCGCAGGCTGAAAAGGAGAACCTAGATCTGACAAAGAGAGATAAGGAAATAGGGGGAAAAATAATTTATAAACAATAACCTAAATCCTATAAAGAGCGACAAAAAAAAGGGGGAAAAATTATAATAAACAATAACCTAAGTCTGACAACGTGCGATCCAAAAATTGCCTTTTGGGCAAATAATAATAAACAATAACGAAAGTTATCGAAATAGTAGCTTTTCATAAGGGGTATTTGATAATTTAACTTCTTCCTAATAGCGGGCCGCAAGTTAGTGGGGTGACAAAATTGAGCCACGTCACCGCAGGCTGAGAGAGTTCTCTCAGCCGCGGCTGATATACATTTTTCTCATATATATATGTATATATATATAGGGGTTACTGTACCTCAGCCTGCAGGCTGAGAGTGTTTCTCAGCCGGCGGGACGTGGGTGAATATATGCCACACATCGGCCGCAGTGTGTTGGCGCCAAAAAAATTAAAAAAATCCCGCCTAAACAATCGTGAAACAAATTGACAAAAATACCCCTTTTTTAATTCTAAAGTGGAATAAAGTCATGAACAAACAAAATTTCAGTTAAATATATCTATAGTTATAAAATTCGTAATTTTAATACATCGAAAATATAATTAAACAATATTGGATCAATATAATGTAAAATAAGCAGAAGCACTGAAAATTTAAAAAACATGCCATGGTCGCAGACTTAATACAATATAACAACTGCGACACAGTCACAGTCACTAGTCGCACTCGTAGTATAATAAAACGTTTTTATGCGACCTAATACAATATAATTTCAATTTTATATGACAACTGCGACACAGTCGTACTCACTAGTCGCAGTCATTGTATAACAAAACTTCTTTATATAACGTCTGCGACCCTAGTCGCATTCTATCGTACAACAATGCGACCTCCTTCAGTACTGCGACCAAAGTCGCAATCTTCTTTCCCATGCCTTATGTAAAAGATTTTTAATATGCGACTAGGGTGGATTAGCCATGCGACCCTGAGATCAATTCGCGTATATCAAATCTTATAAAAATTATTATATTAATTACACAGAATTTAATGAAGTAATTAATATTTTTTCTACCGTGATGCAACAACAGTCTAGAAAAAAAGAGATGCACTAATGTTAATCTCGAGAAAGGAAAGATGTGCACCATACGTAATCTAAAGGTATAGGCAAACAATTCTATAAAAAGTTAATTTATACTTCATGTATTAAACCTCTGGAGAAAAAAAGAACTCTTCGGATTCTCCCGCAATAAATCTTCAATTAAATATTTTTTTTTACCACTTCTTACCATACTCAACCATCACCTGTAACAATTATTATTACTATTCATGTTCTTTCACAATATTGACCTTTATATAATGCTTGTTACTAATATATTATCTTATACCTAAAAACTATATTTTTGCTCTTCCTTTTCAATTTGATTTCAAAAACTTCCAAAAAAAAATTCATTCTTGAATCATGTCTTCCCCATCTTCTTCCTCTGAACACTTAGATTTCAACTTCAATCGTTCCCCCACCGGTCCTTTGTCTTTAGGATATTCTAGTGAATCTGATACCAGTCTGGACTTCACTCCTTTTCACTATCTCGCTACATCAAATAATGTATTAACTGATCCTCCTATTCATGATGATAATGAAGTTTTCATGTGGGTTAGTGAAGAAGACATTATTCCTCTGCCACTTGACGGAGACATGCTTGATGAAAGCATGTCCTCTGATGCTGTAGGCTCGCTTCCTAGCAACGGGTCAGACGAAGAGCTTGATAGAGACGATCCATTCTGGGAGGTCATCGGTGAAACAAAAAAAACCTCAAAAACAGGAAGATGATGAGGAAATAAGTGATGAAGAGGAAGAGTAGAAGAATGAAGACGATGAATCTGCTTATGATGGTGATAATGACGAGGATTAGGATTTCCTGATCTTCTGATATTCAATTATATTTTGTCTTCTTTTAAAAGCTTTTAATACTATTTTTTTGTAAGGTCTCTTTCTCACTATATTAACTTATAAGCTCTTTTAATTACATATCCAAACTGCGACTGCTGCTCTTAAACACTGCGACCATAGTCGCAGTCCTACTACGGATGCAATAATTAAAAATAATTCATACGTTATAGGCGGCTGAGACAAAAGATACGGTGAACTACGACTATAGAATCAGTCCTTATTCAGACAAAAGTCAAAAATAAAGAACAAAAAGAATATAAAATAATACGTAAACTGTGATTATACTATCGCTCTCGTTAAATACTGCGACCATAGTCGCGGTACTGCGATCATAGTCGCAGTCCATGGTCGCATAATATATGTAAACACCAATTTAATTGATCATAGGAGGATCAGACAACATTCATAAAATAAAGAACAAAAAAATATAAAATAATACGTAAAACTGTGATTATACTATCACTCTCGTTAAGTACTGCGATCATAGTCGCGGTACTGCGATCATAGTCGCAGTCCATGGTCGCATAATATATGTAAACACCAATTTAATTGTTCATAGGAGGATCAGACAAACATTCAGAAATTATACGAAGGACAGTATTTGATGACAAACGGTTGACAATTTATGGTCGCAGTTACTTAATCATTTATCAGTTCCCAATGCGACTATGGTCGCAATAATGTACTATTTTGGAGTTCAAAGTAATTTAAAGTTATAGTGTATTAACTTTTAAACTGTTTTGGATAACTGAACAGTCACCTAGGAAGTATACAATTTTTGGGAAAAGGTAGAAAATAAGTTTGGGAGATATTCACGTGGTTTGAGAGCTTAAACCCTTTGGAATTCCGGGATTAAAAATATATAAAGGGTCATCAGCAAAGGATTAAAAACATACTAAATTATTTTTGCTCAAACTCGTTACTCTCACTGTTCGGAAAATATATTCAAAAAATGTCTTCTCCACCGTCTTCACCGGAAAGAAGCCAATCATCTAATGATGATTGGATGTATAATTCTGAAGATATGCCTCGCTACGGGTCAGAGGATGAGCTTGATACAGACGACCCGTTCTAGGAGTTCATTGATGAACCAAAATACAAACATGAAGAGGAAGAAAGCGAAGAGGAGATTGCCACTGAAGAGGAGGAAGGGACGGAAAGCGATACGGAAGACGAAAGTAGTCATACTCTTGACGACGAATCTGATTACGATGGAGATGACGAGGATTAGAAGTTTAAAAATTGTATTTTGTTTTTTTTAAATATATATGAATCTGTTTTCTAAGGTTAATTTTAAAATGAAGGATCTATATGACTTTTTTTTAAATTAAAGCAGTCATACTTTTTTTTAAATATATATGACTTTGATCGCAGTTGTTGGCCGAGTCTTAATAAAATACACTGCGACCTTGGTCGCAGTTGCTGGTCTTTAGTATTAATCAACAAGAACACTGCGACTTTGGTCGCTATGCGTGTTAATATAAAGGAAACACCTACCTAACGTACTGCGACCTAAGTCGCAGTCATTGTACTGCGACCCTAGATTACAGATGCTGGCCCTCTTTATCAATAACAACATATGCGTGTTAATATAAAGGAAACACCTACCTAACGTACTGAGACCTAAGTCGCAGTCATTGTACTGCGACCCTAGATTGCAGATGCTGGCCCTCTTTATCAATAACAACATATGCGTGTTAATATAAAGGAAACACCTACCTAACGTACTGCGACCTAAGTTGCAGTCATTGTACTGCGACCCTAGATTGCAGATGCTGGCCCTCTTTATCAATAACAACATTGCGACCTTGGTCGCAATTAACCATGTACACTGCGACCAAAGTCTCTGTCTACATTATATACACAAAAAAATAAACTATATAGGAGAACCTAGATCTGACAAAGAGAGGTAAGGAAATAGAGGAAAAAATAATTTATAATGAATAATCTAAATCATATAAAGAGCGGCAAAAAGAAAGGGAAAAAAATAATAATAAACAAGTCTGACAACGCGCGCTCCAAAATTGCCTTTTGGGCAAAAAATAATAAACAATAAGGAAAGTTAAAGAAAAAGTAGCTTTTCATAAGGGGTATTTGGTAATTTAACTTCTTCCTATAAGCGGGCCGCAAGTTAGTGGGGTGACAAATTGAGCCATGTCACCACAGGTTGAGAGAGTACTCTCAGCCCGCGGGCTGATATACATTTTTCTCATATATATATGTATATATATATGTATGTATGTGTGTGTGTGTATATATATGTATGTGTGTGTGTATATATATATATATATGTATGTATGTATGTATGTGTGTGTGTGTGTGTGTGTGTGTGTGTGTGTATGCATAAACACTTAATAAAATATGCATATATAATCCTAAATTCTTCTCCCCCTTTATGTCACTCATAACAAACAGGTGAAGATAAATAAACAATACCAATAAAACAAAAAATTTTACACCAATAAAAAAAATCAATTGAAAGAACCAATTGAAAGAAACAATTTTTTTACTAATTGAAAATTAAACATTCTTTTTACCAATGAAAGAAAATAATCTTTTTATGAATTGATACCAATAGAAAGATATGATATCAATTGAAAGTAAAAACCAACAATTTTATTTTTTTTAGGTAATCACTAAAACCATTTTACAATAAAGATACCAAATTGAGAATAATACCAATTTAAGATTATTGATACCAATACTGAAAATGTTAGCATATACCAAAACAAAATATTTTTTCATAAAGAGTGGGAGTAAGATACCAATTGAAAATAAACCAATTGAAAGATAAAATAAAAAATTTTCTCCCACTTTATGAAATACCAATAAAAATTATGCATAAGTTCGTATAAGATACCAATTGAAAAATAATTAACATTAAAAACTAAATCAAGCTTAGAAAGAAATAATTTATGCTAAAAATGTATGGACATGTATGTTTAAAGGAGAAGAAAACATCTACATGTATTAGAGCAATATAATGTCAATTTAGATATGATCCATATATATATAGACAATATTCATGGAAAAATTATGTATATATCATAACTACCCCGCCCTATTTATGCACATATTTGAAAAATATTCAATTAAGGTATACAAGGTATGGTCTCCTATTCAGCCACCCCTAGGTTGGTAGGGTTTTCAAAAAATATGATTAGAAAAATATTTTAGCATAGTTTGAAAACTCTGCCAAATGAAGAATAACGAAACTAATTTTATTATAATTTAAAAAAACTAGTACGAAGTTCTTCAAGAAAGGAACAAAACACAAATGTATCCAGAAAATATGATAATTACACGAGAATCGACACTCAAAAAGCGATAAAGCACATATACTTCTCATGAATCAAAGCCATGAGTAAATAAAATATAGAGTGTATAAGGATCATATAATGAACAAATTATTGAGTTAGGCAATGAAGCACATATGAAATTTCTTTTACAAAAAAATTATCAAAACACAATAAAAATTCTATTTTTATCAAAACCTAAACAAGCTTCAAGGTATATGTATGTTTTGTAGAAACTAAAAGTATATATATACATATCCCAAATATAAATGAGTCCATAACAGAATTTTACATGAAAGCAAATAACTCTAAGATATACATGTATATCTATTAGTTATAAACAAATTGGCATATACATGAAGCTAAACACATTTTTATGAAAACATGTACAAAAATAAGGAATACAAGTTAAAATACAGAAATCATTAAAACAAGATTATACAGTACATCTAATGGGTATAAATGAGCAATAAAGCACAAACAGCTGATAATCAAATGTGGCTCACTAGTTGTACAATTATAAACACAAGTTTTAATAAAAGTTATATTTAAATATGTAATCAAAACATGAAGTTCAAAAAAAAAACATAAACAAACATGTTCATTAGGGTAAATGCACGTGCTATTAGAACTAGGATATACACAATAGCTAAATTCTAGTGAGAACACAAAAATATAAGTCCATATAAATATGGGTGTATCTCAAAGACTAAATATGTATATCACAAGTCTAATGAACATTGCATTTAACATAATGAGCATTAAACAAAAATATGCTAAAAACATCAATAATAAAGCATGTAAAGTAAAATAGGAGATAGAGATAGTTATTAAACCATATGAACTAATCTCTAGGTCTCCAAAATATGGTGGTCCTCACACTAAACATCCCTTAAAAGTGATGCATCCATAAATGTGATCTTTAGTCTCGGATCTCATCTGCCATCAAGGCACCAACGCTCTCACGTCATGTGAGAGCCCACACCTACATCAAATAAAATAGGAGTGACTCTTGGTACCCACACTTTCTTGGGTCCATGGGGTTAGCACCTTACCTAACCTAAACAAATTTTTTTGTGAAATTTAAAATATTTATTTTATCATAACAAAATTTTGCAAGGTGGCCCTTACGTCCACAATGTGTACAAGTGTACACATGAGCATACATAGTGTCAAACATGAGAAGCATGCGTATGCCATGATTTGTGTGCATGCATATGTGGAGTAAGTTTCTTCCGAAACATAGATTCCAACCGTGTGTGGTTTATGGCACATTGGCTCAAAATGGAGCCCAACAATCTACACTCTTTTTCAAAATACAAATATCATTTTCAATAATTTAAGAAGAAGTGGTGCATGCAATATGTTTATTACTAGTAGATGGAGCAATAGAAACATGACAAACATGAAAAGAAAAATCATTTTTAAAAAACTTTTTCCTTTGAAACTAAATCTAATTCTTTTAAAATTAAAGCAATTTTATTTTTCAAAGAATTATTTTCTTTTACAACAAAATATTGTTTTGAAGACAAAACTTTATTTTTCTTCAAAATTATATTATTTTTATTCTTTAAAATTTTATTTTCTTTTAAAACAAGATCTAGTTGGGATTTCAATGAGTCCCTTTTATTTGAAAATCTCAACCTTTTCTTGCAAAATCATATCTAACTTTGAAAACAAATTTTTATTTTCTTCTTTTAGATCAAAACTCTTACTTTTTAAAAGTTTGTATTTTAAAAGCAAGTTTTCATAAAACTTAGATAGTTCTTCATTCAAAGCATGGGCATATATAGAATTATCATCACATGAAGAACTTGCACTATCATCTAGTTGAATGTCCGAAATTACCCCAAGGGAGTCAATCTCTTAGACCACGAAGCAAGTTTGGTCAGACTCATCTCCACTAGATTTCTTCTCCAAAATGTTTGTCCTTTGTTCCTTGGGAGAAGTCAATCTGTTTCACACTGTAAAAACAGAATCACAATGAGAAATCAGACATAAATGATTTTTTCTTAGTGTATACTTTAATGCATCTAAGGCTTGTGCATTAGCCTATATATGCTTGTCATTACCAAGATAAAATTTCTTGGTAGTGGCAAGGTAAACATGCAATCCTAGGGCTTTTAAATAAGCACCCTTCTTAAACTTTCACATATCGATGTTAGAAACACCATACATGGGAGAGGCAAGGAAATCCATGAGTGTATAAACTATATGTGCAATGCAAAACTAGATTAGCAATCCAAGGATCTCGCAACTAGGTGGTTAAACTGAATATCAGGAGCGGAGGCTCTGATACCAATTAAAAGTGCACCTAGAGGGGGGTGAATAGGTGCACTAGCTAATCTAGGACAACTAATGCGGAATTAAAAACTTAATTGCTAACACACTATGTGTAACCAAGAGTGAGCTCAAATTCCCCGTGAAGGGCTCTGGAACTACTCCTCGAGATTCCTATAAACTAAAGTTTGAGGTGCTATTAGAAGCTCTCTTGGTTCAACACAAGTGTGGCACACAAACAATACCAATCATGTATATGATACGAGCAAGTAATAACAATGCAAGAAATAAAGAGAGATAGAGTTGAGAGATAGTGGATCAAATACAAACACCAAGATATGTTTCGAAGTTCGAGACATTGCTTTACGTCCTCGCCTTCATATAGAAGAATTTTCACTACGTCCACACAGGACCTTCCACAAAGGTACCTCTACTGAGGAATTACAACTCAACACCGGGAGTACACAACTCCTCTCTCAAGCACAATCAACTTTACACAAGAGGAAAGGCACAAAGCTTAACACAAGGAAAGAAGAAATAAAACTTGGTGATCAAATGATCACAAACTGTCTTTGTGATCTCAGAGGATCACAAATAATTTTTTCACAATACAAAGATCCTAAAGATAGATTTGAGATGATAGCTCAAATATGTGAGAAAACAAAGTATTTTGAAAAAGAAACAACAAAGAAAACACTTGGAAAAAACTTCTAAATTGATATGAAAATGAAGATCAAAACTAAATTCCCAAAGACTTGTTTTCTTTGATTTTCTAAAAACTTTGAAACAAATAAAGATAAGAGTTTTGGCACTAAAACTTCTTTTAAAAACTTTTTTAAAAACACTTGAGAAGGTGGGAAAAATTGCACCTGAAAATCTTGGTGAAAACAGCCCTCAAAGACCCATATTTAAGGTTCTTGAAAAACTAGCCGTTGGGGGTCCAGAACAAGCCCAGAGTGGCCTATCAGTCGATCTCCCGGTCGACCAGCCACCAGTCAGATTTCTGACCGTTGGGTTGCCAGTTGATCGGTCGGTCGACTGCCCCAAGGTAATTTGCCTGTCCGTCGACCGCCTGGTCGACCAAGGCCAGAACCGGTGAGTGACTCTCTGGTCAGTCGACCGGGGCCAAGATTCAGAGAGCAAGCTCTCTTGATCAGTCGACCGCGCGGTCGACCGACCCAATGGCTAGGGCCTTGTACGTGTCTTGTGCACATCGGTCGACCGCCCTATCGATCGAGATCTGTTATGGTCGACCGGTCGGTCGACCGCCAGTGGTCTAAGGCTGGGATTCTGGGTGTGAAAACTTGGTCTTTTAAATACCTATAAAATCTCATAAAATCCACAAAATAAAGTTCATATAAGCACTTGAAATACAAATATGTGTGATCAAAGATCAACCCATATTACAAACAATTTGAACTATTTTTGAGGCATTAGAAATTAAGCTTGAAACAAAAACTGTATTTTTAAAACTCGTTTTATTTTTGTCTTTAAGAGAGAAGACTTCAAAATGAAAAACTATTTCTCAAAAACATATATAATACAAAAATATGATATAGAAACACTTTTGAAGTATAGTGTGTCTATCCAATACACATGGTAAATGATATATATATATTTTTGACAATAAATCCAAAACTAAGTTTTGTTAAAAATAAAACTTGAAACCATGAACTAGATATATATCAAAATAAATTTTAGACAATATGAAATATAGATGTATATTGATGAAATCCAATATACATTAAATCATGTAAAACTTGTTTTGATTAACCATGTAAAACTTGTTTTGATTCTATCTATTCATGAAAACCATATATGTATACTTGAAATTCTAAAATGGTTAAACCGAAACTAAAAACTATTGAACTTGTGTGTGTGTGCTTGAGCATATCAAAATTAAACTATCCTAACACAAGATCTAAACTAAGCAAATCAGATGCAAGTCTTCTTATCAATCTCTATCTCCGAGCCAACTCGATCCAAACTTAATCCATAGAGCTTGACTCCAACCGAGTGCTAGTTGCAATCTTGACAAGCGAGCTCTTGAATCATCATGTGTTAGCTCCAAAACTTAACTTTGAATCCTTTGTTGAAGTTAATCACCTACTAAGATCTTGGTCAATATCTGAAACTTATTAAACAGAAGATCATTAGTAAACTAACCTTCATAAGTTAGTCATCATCAAACTAAGGCGAAGGCCTCTGGGCTAACAATTCTAACATTTAACTCACTAACAAGCTAGCATGCAATGTTTACTTTATTTCATGCTTGCTCTCTTATAATTTTGATCGATTAATGGTACCTTGCATTTGTTGGTTGAGTGCGGATGTGAAGAACAATCTTATGAATCATGCTTTAAAAAGCTCTTGAAGGTAAGGATTAGTGATGGCCAAGGATCCATATGAGGTAACTATTACTAAGAGGTTAGCATATCAGTGGAGTACTTAGTAGTTAGTAGCCATGAGTTTTCTTCTCTTTTTACTTTGATTTAAAAACTAATTTCAAAACCACTTTATCATTTTCTTATCGCCGTTTTCATAATCTTCTCGTTCAACACTTAGTTTTATTTCTCCACCACAAACTCTCTTTTTTATTTTGTTTTTAATACCTCTTTCTAAAGCATTTCACAATATTTTTAACTTTGATTCTATTTCTTGTTTTATTTCCTCCACCGAACCATTTCTTTTACTTCACCATTTTCTTCACCTTCTCCTCCTATCACTTCTAGTTTTCTTTTCTTTTTTTCTCTTTCTTTAGTAAAGAAGAACTCATTAACAAATAACATGAATATGAACTGTCAATGCTTCTATCACCTCCCGTCCATGCAGATTTGACCATATAGCCTATATGCTATAAAGAAAGTACCGAGGACGCTAAAACACACATACTTAAAATACTGAATTCAAAATATACATTTTCGTGTACGGTTCCCCTCCGATCAAAAGTTTGGCACCGTTGTTAGGGATGAGAATGGTTTGAACTAACATTTTGTTATAATTTTTTTTCTGTTTTGGTGTGCAGGCTAAATTTTGCAGAAACTAAATATTGCAGAACACTACTCTTGCTTGCATCTCCCTGCTTTAGAAAGGAGGGACCCTGCCTCTATAAATTTACTGCGCCAAGCCTTGATAAGTGATTAGTCTGTAATTCTACATCATCATATTGCATTTTCCTGCTCCGTTATGAATAAAATATCACTTTTCAACCATGTTTTGGTTTATTTTATAGATAATCAAGAGTTTAGGGGGAAAGTGGGAATAAGAGCCTAACTAAATTTAATTTCGGGTAATTAAATCACATTTCTTGGAGACCAAGTAAAGAACTTCTAGAAGAATACATTATATCCCATATTGAAGCTGTATCTGGAGAAATACAGAGTCAGAATACGCAAAACTGAGAGTATGTATGAAGCGCTCGCAGCTGGACGAGATCAGAACCCAAAAATCAGGGCCTATGGCCCTGATATTGCCGCGAAACCATGGCTATTGCTATGGATCCGCGATAATTTTGTGGAGGGGTTGCTCGATCTTCGATGTGTGGTTTCTTCTAGAGAGTTTCCAGCTACGCATTGCCTATAAATACTACTTTGATGACCAGATTCACGAGAGGGAGAGCAGTAGACTAGGAATTCTTCTCTTTAGTGTAGATTAGTGTAGTTTTCTTCTTTTCTTTTGTGTTTTCCTTTTCTTTAGATTCAGGTTTACTCCAGAGATTGATTCAGGGAGAAGGAGAGAGACTTTGTAATGGAGTGTGACAATCTATGTAAAATTTCATCTTTCTTTTCATTGTTTCTTCTTTGTTTCATTTACATGCTTAGCTAGTTTTCTCTCAAAGCTAACTCTTGTTTGATAATCTATATGAATCTAATTGCCTCTACAAGGCCTTGTTCTTATAAGAGCCATTGATGGCTTATAATGATAGATTTTAACATTATAACATTCTAACATCTAACTCATTAACAAGCTAACATGCAATGTTGACTTTATTTCATGCTTGTTCTATTGTCGTTTTAATGGATTATGGCAGCTTGCATGTGTTGGTTGAGTGTGGATGTGAAGAATGATCTTATGAACCATTCTTTAAAAGCTCTTGAAGCCAAGGATTAGTGATGGCCAAGGATCCCTGTGAGGCAACTATCACTAAGAGGTTAGCATGATTAGTGGAGCACTTAATAGTTAGTTGCCATGATTTTGTTCTCTTTTTACTTTGTTTCTAAAAACCAATTTCAAAACTACTTTATCATTTTCTTGTCGCTATTTTCATCACCTTCTTAAATTACTATTGTTTTCATCTTTTTTGCCATAAGATCTTCTCTTTTCCATTTTTCAAATCACTTCATCACACTTTTCACTTCGTGTTTTACCTCGCCTTCTATTTCTTACTTTGTTTCTTTCACCAATATCATATCTTTCATTCACCAATTTCATCGCCTTCTCCACTTATCATTTGTAGCTTTTTTCTTTTCTTTTCTCTTTGTTTAGCAAAGAAGAACTCATTAACAAACAACATGAACACACATCGTTAATGCTTCTATCCTGTCCCTGTGGATTCTGTTGAACCCGCTCTGATACCAATTGTTGGTCCTGAGATGATGCCAAGTGTGGATCCAAAGTCCAATGTCAACACTCACACAAGGATATTAGTGTTAAAGAAATAAATGTACTTGCAATAAGGAAAATAAATCACAGAAAAGTTAAGCAAACGCAAACACGAGTGATTTATCCTAGTTCGGTCCTCGTGACCTACATCGAGTCCCCAAGCCACCCGCTTGAGATTTTCCTTTATCCTTGACTTTGTACACCCAAAATCAACACCTTGTATCCCACTTGACAAATCCCCTTTGCCAAATGTATACAACTCTTCTTACAACCAAGAAGACCACAACACCTTGTACAAACTCTCTTCAACCCGAAGACGCTCTTGTACAATGCTTCCTTTGAGTGATTACAAACTTTCCTATAAGCCTTGAATATGTATGTGATCGTGAACAAGGGCTATTATAGGTTGACTTTCAGAAATCTTAACTTTAGAATAGGAATTTGGTGAAGAAACAGAAAGTGGGAACAGTTTTCAGAAAACCAGAATTTTGGCAGAGTTTTGGTCAGAAAACTTTCTATTTGAATTGGTGTTTTAAACATAAGATAACAACCCTATTTAAAGCTAAACTCTATGGCTAGTTAGGGTAGTTATCAGTCCATTTTGAATATTTAAACGTTAGATAACATTGAAGGAAACACCAGAAAATAGAAACTGTCCAACAGTCACAAAATTCCATTAGTCGACTTGAGATATGGGTTAGTCGACTAGGGTAGGCAAATTTCTCAAGGTTAGTCGACTATAGAAGAGACCAAGTCGACTAGGTCATGATAAAATCAAAAGACAAGTTTCTGGAAATTGAAACTAGTCGACAAGAGGGAGGTATAAGTCGACTATACAAGTCTATTAGTCGACTATATATACTGTTAAGTGGACTAATAGTGACAAACAGAGAGTTGAGATCTTTCAGGACAAAAAGCTAGTCGACTACATAAAAAGGCAAGTCAACTATACTATGTATAAGTCGACTATAAAAACTATAAGTCGACTAATAGGCTATGATGTGTGTGTGTGTGTTTCAAGGCTTTTAACATGCTATCAACAATTACAACAATACACATCATTATCAACTCTCTTTGGGAAGTCTTGATCATGTAGAACTCTTGAATATGCTTGTGATAGAGCTCCATATGATATGGCTTTACAAATGTATCATCAAAATTAAGTTCAACATTCTCCCCCTTTTTGATGATGACACTTTGTGTGCACAAATGCTCCCCTGCAAAAAAAGTTATATGTTCTCCCCCTGCAGAAAATGTGTTATAATAGATATAGAACACTTGTGTTCTCCCCTGCAACAAATATATCATAACATGTATATATATGATAAATATTTGAAGTATTTTTCTTATCAAACTTCTTATATGGTACCTGAAAGATAACATTAGATGGTACTAATCATAAGAGTAAAGCATTAACCTTTAGGAGACCAACCCAATTTGAATTTGGTTTCCAACTGTTAGTATACAGATAATTGCATGAATTACATATATCATGTATGATGATGCAATATAAGTATTTTTATCAACAATGCTTAAGTTTTTAGGAATCCATATAAACTTGTTCTTAATTCTTTTTGAAATAATATCATACTTTCTTTTCACAAAAGAATTATATGGATTACTAACATATGAAGATTTTTCAAAAAATCCAAGACCATAATGATTATGTGATATCTTTTGATATGATAACAAATTTATTCAACTTTTCTTTTCCTGATTAAACATAGTCACATTTTTCAAAATCTCTTCATATTTCATTTTGAAAACTGACATGTCTTTATCTAACACAGAAATCTGTCATTTAAAGACATAGTTTCCTTTTAAGCAAAATATTTTCTTTTATAAAATTCTCATTATCCTTTTTCAATGATGATATCACTTTTTCAAAATCATCTTTTTGAGAATTTATAGAAGAAACTTGAGAGACATAACATGAATTTTCTTTGAAAAGTTTTTCATTTTCCGTTAATAAAACTTTATTCTTCATTTTTTCATTCTTTAGATCATTGAATAATTCATGGAATGCATCTAAAAGTTCAGTATATTGCACTTCATCTTCTTCTAGCGTCATGTAACAGATGTTGGCATGTTCAGTGGCTTCTTCTTCGTCAGAGAAAGAGGAATTACTGTTCTCCTATGATGCTTGGTAATCTTTCTTCTTTCTGAACTTTTTGCTCTTGAATTTACCTTTGTTTTGGAGCAATGGGCAATCCTTCTTCATATGACCTGTTTTATTGCAATTAAAACATTAAACTTATCTTGCTTCAAGAACTTTCTGAACTTTCTTGAAAGCATTGCCATCTCCTCTTCATCATTATCTGAATTGTTCGTGTCGGAGGATGCATGGAAGGCAAGTTCTTTCTTCTTTAAGAGAGATTGTTGTTCATCCTTCTTTCTGTCTTCGATTTGTACTTCATATACCATTAGATTACCAATAAGGTTTTCTAACGACATTATTGAGAGATCATTCACTTCTTCTATTATAGGTTTCTTCTTCTCCTAATTTGGTGTGAGTGCACGAAGGATCTTGCGAACTTTTTCTACTTGGGTGTATTCCTTTCCAAGGGATGCTAAGGAATTGGTTGTGTCGGTGAATCTTGAAATCATTTCTGAGATAGTTTCATTCTCCTTCATTTTGAATAATTCAAACCTGTGGACAAGAACATAAATTTTAGATTCCTTAACCTTATTTGTGCCTTCATGTGTTACCTAAAGAGTGTGCCATATTTGATTTGCAGAAGTGACTGTTGACACATGGTTGAATTCTTCTTTGGTTAAGGCACAGAATAAAGCATTCATCGCTTTGACGTCAAGGTTCGCATTCTTCTTTTGAACATCACTCCAAGCATTATAGTTGGTTGTCGGTTTGGTGTACGGTGCTTCTACGATGTTCTAAAGTTCATAGTTAAGCGATTGCAAGTAGATCTTCATTCTACACTTTCAATAGTTGTAGTTGGATCCGTCAAATAGCGGTGGACGTTGTTTAGAATGTCTTCTTTGAATTGTGATGAAGGAAACTCCGTTGCCATCCTTGTAGATTGTTGACTAGGTATGCAGGGCTCTGATACCAATTGTTGAACCCGCTCTGATACCAATTGTTGGTCCCAAGATGATGCCAAGTGTGAAAAAACACCTAGAGGGAGGTGAATAGGTGTTAGTGCTAATCTAGAAACTAATGCAAAACTAAGTGCGCTAAATGCGGAAGCTAATGCAAATCTTGCACAAACTTAATACAACACAACAAGTGTAGCCGAATTCCCGTGAAGGGCTCTGGTCTAACTCCTCTTGATTCCCTTGAATGGGTTGAGGTGCTATGTGAAGATCTTGTTGGTTAAGTATAAGTTAGGCACACACACAAGCAAGCCAAGCAAATAAGGATGAATAGCAATATGAATATATGTAAGGCAACACAAGCAAATAGATATGTATGATATGAATTATGCTCAACACAAGCAAATATGATATGATGTTATGAATGATGCTTTGCACAATAAATGAGAGAGAGTTGAGAGATATTGGATCAAACGCAAACAAACGGATATGTTTCGAGGTTCGAGCCCCTAGCTCTACATCCCCGCCTACACCACCGTGTAGGATTTCCATCCACTATAGGAGTACCAAACTCCTCTCTCAATCCTTACAAAGCCACCGAGGCTATACATCACACATTCACCTCTACCGAAGAGGGATAAGGCCCGTAGCCAATACAAACACAATCACCTCTACCGAAGAGGGATCCAAACACAATACCACTCCGATCACCCTCTACCAAAGAGGATACACAAAAGCATGGAGGGTTTACAACTTAGAGGCTTAACCTCAAACACTTCTTTTTTCTCTCTTTTCCACAAACAAAGATCCTAATAGATTAGGATAGTATGATAGCTCAAGTGTGGAAACAAGGTGTTTTTGAACAAGCAACAAAGAAAAACTAATTGGGAAGTCTCTTGTAAAAGATAGAAAATGAAAGATCAAATCAAAATCCTAAAACTTAGTTTTCTTTGATTTTCCAAACCCCAAAACACAAATCAAATTGGAAGTTTAAAGCCCAAATCACTTTTGAAAACTTGTTTTAAACACTTTAGAAACCAAAAATTTTTCTCCTTGAAAATCTTAGCCAAAAACCCAAAGAGATGGGGTTTATATAGGCCAAACCAGAAACTAGCCCTTAGGCTGAGCTGGCAGCATGACAGGCTGACGGTCGACCGGCCTGGTCGACCGCCAACGGTCAGAAATGTGACCGTTGGGCAACTACGGTCGACCGGCCCGGTCGACCCAAACAAACAGAGAGCACTGCTCTCAGACCGGTCGACCGTCCGGGTCGACTGTCCCAAAGCTGCCAAACATGCAGATTTGTGCACGTCGGTCGACCGGCCCGGTCGACCGACTTCAGCCAAGTCGACTAGGTCAGGTTGACTAGTCGACTGATTGAAGCCTGGAACAAAAATCTAGGTCAGAAAAATAGTGTAAAATATTTTTCTAAAAATCTTTTAACACTTCTAAAAATCACCAAAATATTTTTATCATTTTATATTGAAACACAACAAGTGATAAAAATTTCAAGACATATATCTGTTGGCCCAAAGGCCTTCCACTCTAGTTTTGATGATGATTAACTCATGTAGTTATGTGTACTAATAATCTTGCAATGTTTTAAGTTTCAGATATTTAACAAGATATTAGTTGGTGAAAGCTTCCACACATCTTTCACAAGGTGATTCAAGAGCCTAAGCATTAAGATGACATCTAGCACTCATTGGAGTCAAGCTTGGTGAATCACGTTTGGAACCAAGTCAACTTAGAGACAGCGTTCTACAAGAAGACTTAGGTATCCCTAGTTTAGTTTGTGTTTAGATCCTAATTGTAAAGATTAGATTAGTATGATATGCTCAAGTTCACAACACACACGTTTTATGTTTTTGACATTGGTTTTCGGTTTTAGGTTTAAACCGATCTTGGTTTTCATGAATAGATTTTATATCAAAACAAGTTTTCATGGTTTAATGTATATATGATTTGTTCTATATACATGCATGCTTTATTTCCTAGACAAACTTAGTTTTGACTCCTTTATTCATGTGTTATATGTTTTGGTATTTTTGACAAAACATATTTTGGAATTAATGACAAAACTATGATATATATTTGTTCCATGTATATTGGATTTCTATCCATATGCATCATGCTTCAAAGTGTTTAATTATCATGTTTTTTGTATCTGGAAGTGTTTTGGACAAAACGTATTTTCTATTCAAATTCAAGTTTTAGAAAATACAGTTTTTATTTTTTGGTTAAAATGATTAGACACAAAATAGTTCATATTGATTGATATTTGAGCTAAACTTTTTACCACATGTTTATATATCAATGCAAAATGATAAAACTATTTTTGGTGATTTTTAGGAAAGATAAAAGAATTTTAACATATTTCTAATTGAATTTTCTGTCCGGCTTCAACCAAGTCGACTAGTAACCTGACTAGTCGACTAGGGCTGAGGTCGGTCGACCGGGCCGTCGACCGACGTGCACAGATCTGTGCACGTTTGAGACACTGGGACGGTCGACCGGACCGGTCGACCGAACTGAGAGCAGGCTGCTCTCTGTTTGTTTCGTCGACCGGGCGGTCGACCGGTAGCTGACAACGGTCAAAAATTGACCATTGGACGGTCGACCGGGCGGTCGACCGGCAGGGTATTTCTGGCAGTTCTGCTGCCAACGGCTATTTTCTGGATTAGCCTATAAATACCCCATTTGCAAGAGTTTTTCTCTAAGAATTTTTGTGCGAATTTTTACATACTCTCTGGTGTTTTTACAGCAATAAAGAAAGTTTTTGAGCTTGATTTGAACAATCTTTTTGGTGTTTTCATTAGGGTTTTGAAAAATCAAAGAAAAGGGTTTTGG